>JAXIVD010002436.1:0-60005 GCA_036785275.1 Cancer borealis
AGTAATCCTTGGTTAACACCTGGTATACTAACTTCTATCAAATTCAAAAGCAATCTCTTCAAACTGTACAAGCTAGGGACTATAAACCACAACACATACACGTAATACCGAAATAGAGTGACACAAATAACAAGGACAGCCAAAACTAATTACTATATGAACATTTTTAGTAATTTCAAGAATAACACAGATAATTTGGCAGACCATTAATGAATTATCCGGTAAACAATCATCAAGAACAACAATTTCTAACTTACATCTAAACAACACAACGTATAACAACCCTCAACAAATTGCGGAAGCCCTCAATGTACATTTCAGTGGTAGCAACCAAACTTAATAAAGAGCTACCACCAGCAAATATGAATGCCACTGACTTTTTGCAAGGCAATTATCCAAACTCAGATGTTGATTGTGTCAAACATTGTGAAGTTTAATGTAGAAGAAAAAAAAGAGAATTCATAGTTCCATCCAGTAACTGCATAAAATGTGTGTTAACAAGCTATGAATTATGGTATATTGTTCCCTTTATCTGTGTGTGTGTGTTGAGTGTGAGTCTGGGGAAGTAACTTTAGACACTCGCTAATAACTGATGCCATTACAGAACTATCAAGAGGACAGATGCAAGTGATCCACACCCTGCACGAGGCACCTCAAGGATGGAAGGCAGAAGACGGATGTATCAACATGGACAAAATGGATCGCTGTGTCATCAAGGCTAATGAATGAAAACACAAGGTAGGAGAGAAAAAAAAACATTTCTTGTGAATTATAACAATTTCAGTTCACTTTTCCCTTCTGGTAAACTCGAAAAAAACATTCTTCATTTATGATGCAATTATGTGTTCTCTATATCGTTTTCCTTCCTTGATAATGTAATGGTTATCATGATCTTTGAATAACTGTTGCAATTGTTGGTTTTACGGTGACACACCAGTTTGTAGAGAGTGAAGAGAAACTACAGAATGATGAATGAATGTTATAATGTATGTGTGTAGGAGAAGGAAGATCAAAGTGAATGTTGTGAAAAGTGAGGTGATGGTTTTTGAAAGTAAGGGAAGTAGAGGTGGTTGACTCTAATACACATTATAGTATAGAGTGAGTGTGTGAGTAGTAGTAGGAAGGTGGAAGGGAGTTGTAGCAGGAGAAAGATCACGGTTTTGTTTCCCATTATAAAGCCGGTTCGGGCCGGCGAGGGTTATCCTAAACTTGATGGACCTTAATGTTCATGTACCTTATATTCATTTTAAGATGGACACTCTGAAGGATGTGATTCCTTTAATCCTCCCTAACTGTTTTTTTGTTACAGTTGATTTCAAGGACGCCTATTATTCAGTTTATGTTAGGTCTGAGGATAGGAAGTGGCTTCAGTTTTGGTGGAAGGGCCGTGCTTTTAGATTTACTTGTCTCCCTCAGGGGTTAACTTCTGCTCCTCACACCTTTACAAAGTTACTGAAACCTGTCCTCTCCCACCTTCGGTCCCTTGGAATGGTTGTAGTTTGTTATTTAGATGACTGTCTTTTTATTGCTTCATTGGTAGAGGCCTCGCGGGCCCAGGTGGGCTATGCCTTGCACTTCTTTCATTCTCTGGATCTCACCATCAATGTGCGGAAGTCGGTCCTGGAGTCTACCCAGAGGGTTACATTCCTTGATGTGGTTCTTGACTCTGTTTCCTTGACTTTGCCCTCCTGTAGGAGGGAGCGCATCAGGGAAAAAGGTTTGCTCCTCCTCAACAGAGATATCACCTTACAAGACTTGTCCTCTTTTATTGGTTTGACGGTGGCTTCTGGCCCTGCTGTAGAGTTAGCTCCTCTCCGTTACAGGTACCTGGAGATTATTCGTATCAGGGATCTCTCTCGGTCCTATGGCAATTATAATTCCTGCGTTGTTTGAGATGCTCATGGCCGGGAATTAGTCACTTGGTGAGTGACTAATGTAGTTTTTCAGGAGAGGTCGCTCCGCTCTCCTTCTCCAACATGTCAGCTGTTTACAGATGCCTACCTGACTGGCTGGGGTGCTTCGATGGGGGACTCTACAACTGGAGGTCACTGGGCCCACAAGGAGCTGGATCATTTAAACTCTTTGGAGTTAAGGGCCATTCTGTTGGGCTTGCAGTCACTTTGTCGAGATAAGAATGGCTCTCATATTAGGCTTCGCTCTGACAACACCACTGCGGTTGCATGGATTGATCGTTGTGGTAGCACACGACCTACACTTCATGCTTTTACAGAACAGTTTTTTGAGTGGGCTGCTTCTAGGGGTATTACCTTGTCGGCACAGCATGTACAGGGCTTATACAATATGACAGCAGACACGGAGTCTAGAGTCAGCAGGATGGATGGTGAGTGGATGTTACAGCCGCGTTTTTTCAGGATGGTTTGTCAGCGTTTTTATACTCCTGATATCAATCTTTTTGCTACACAGATAAATGCTCAGTTACCTAACTATGTTTCTTGGAGGCCAGACCCATCTGCTATGTGCATTAATGCTGATGATTTTCCCGCTGTGGCCAACTCAGGTGTGGTTTCCGGCAGCCCTTCAGATGTTGGCAGCCGATCCAGTCTTGCTTCCACGCTGTCCTTTGCTCTTATCGTAACAGCTAACTCTTGCACACCCTCGGACTCGGGAGTTGGTCTTGACAGCGATGGTGCTCTCCGGGCAGCGTTCACACGTCGAGGCCTTTCGATGGAGGTTGCCCGGTTTATCCTTTGGTCCTGGAGATCTAGCATTAAGGCTCAATATGGGCCGCGTATCAACAGCTGGCTGTCATTTTGCCTCGGCAGGGAAGTGGATCCATTTCAACCACCTGTGAATGCCCTTCTGGACTATCTTTTGTCAGAATTTAAACGGGGGACAGGCCGTGGGTACAGCTCTATGAACACTATCCGGTCTGGCATCTCTGCAGTTGCTACTTTTGATGGACGTCCTGCAGGCCAACATCCTTTAGTTTCCCGTTTCATGACTTGGGATCCTCAGCTAGTTCTGGATGAATATCTGCAGTCTGGGTCCCACGGAGGATTTGTCCTTTCCTCAGTTATCCATAAAATTGGTCGTTCTTATGTTCTTGTTGACTGGCCAACGTGGTCAGATCTTGCATTTGCTGAACACATGAAATTTGTTTGTCTCTGAGACTCAGGTTGTTTTTGGGATTGGCGATCTGGTGAAAACTTCCCGTCCTGGGGTCCTTCTGTCAAGGGTAGTCTTTGAGGCTTACCCGCATGACAACTGCTTATGCGTTGTGCACATCATGAAACATTATCTTGATAGGACGACGACCTTCTGAGGGGCGCTTACTGGGTTTTTCTTGACGACACGACCTCCAGTATGGTTGGCCTCTCGTGATACTTTGCATCGTTGGGCGAGAGATGTGATGGGGGCTGCTGGCATTGACCTTACTATATTTTGTCCCCATTCGACTAGGTCCGCATCGTCCAGCAAGGCAGCCCTGGTTTTGCCGTTATTCACGAGTGTCTCCACCATTGGTTGGGCCAGGGAGTCAACCTTTACGCAACACTACCGGAAGCCCATCACTCAGCATGGACAGTTTGCGAGGGCAATTTTGTCATATAATGTTTGGCCTTTTCCTCTGCTCAGGGTTTAATGTGAGGGTTCTTTGACCCCATTTTTGGTATGGGTGATGGGTGATTTTTCTTTCCATGTTCCTGTGAGACTGTGTTTCACTATTTTTTTGATAGTTGTTAATGTTTTCTATCTTCTGAATTACAGTGTTGTGCTTTACTTTGTTCCTATGGACTTTCTTTTTCACGGCTCCATACTGACCCTTTTTCTGAATTTTGTGTGATTTGGTAGGTTTTAGGAACCTCTCTAAAGCTCTCATTGGGTACCGCTGTGACGTCAGTTAAATATTGTGATGTGAAATTGTAAGATTAAACGAGTACTTACCAAGTATGAAGTTTGATCGTAATTTCACGAACATTTAACGACGTCACAGTGGTGCACAATGCCCTCCCTCCCTGCCCCATCTATTCACCGAGTTCACTTTGTGGCATGGGCTCTCAGCGGTAGTTGGTGGCTGCTTCCTAAAACCTACTCTCTAAACTGACTGATGGTGGAATGGTAGTAGAGCCTCTCATTGTGCACCACTGTGACGTCGTTAAATGTTCGTGAAATTACGATCAAACTTCATACTTGGTAAGTACTCGTTTAATCTTACAATTTTAGGTTTTGATTTTATTTTCTCATTTAAATTTGTTTCTGTAAATGGTGTTGTGTATTCTTTTATATTTTGGTTCATATTTTTAATGACATTTTTATTGAACAGTATTAATTTGGTTATTACTTTGTAAAGAAAAGAGAAAAAGACTGAGTAAAGTTTATTGCCATTTAACATTTTACACATTTATATACATATATATATTGAAATTTTTGGCAGGGCCCGTCGAGCCAAAGTTCCCTGACAGACAGTTTTATATTAAGGGGACAGTGTGGTTGCAATACACAGTATGTTGGTAATAATAATATTTACAGTAAACATACTAAATATGTTGGAAAGAGTATACTTAAAATAAACATATGATAAAAAATAAATTTACAATAATCATACTAAATATGTTGCAAAGAATACAAATAAGTTTTTATTGAGCTTTTAGATGTTGACAAATTACTATTGTTAATTAGAACTTTGATTTCTGTCTGCAATGAATTCCAAAGTTGAGGACCGGAACATAACTTGCTATTTTTAAAAAGTGTTGTTCTGAATTGTGGGCAGATTAAATTAACATTATTACCTCCAATGTTATGTGAGGCATCCATTAGTCTGAACGGTTGTGTTCCATGACAATTTCTTATAGTCTTGTAAATAATTAGTAACAGAAAATACTTGTAAATGGTTTGAAAATTGAAAACCTTGTAAGTTGAAAATATAAACTGTGTCAAGTCATATTTACCCATGTGAAAAATG
This sequence comes from Cancer borealis, assembly GCA_036785275.1. Lineage (NCBI taxonomy): Eukaryota > Metazoa > Arthropoda > Malacostraca > Decapoda > Cancridae > Cancer > Cancer borealis. The sequence goes on from JAXIVD010002436.1 coordinate 4,922, forward strand.
CATCTAAAAATTATATATATATATATATATATATATATATATATATATATATATATATATATATATATATATATATATATATATATATATATATATACTATATGTCATTTCCTATTCTGATAATTACAATGTTTTAGTGATGCAAGAGCTGGTCACCACGGACACGGGTGCACAGAGGACAGACACGGTGGGAGGTGGATGAGGAGGAGAGGACACCAGCAGCGTCCCCACCCTCACCACCACATCCACCACCACCACCAACACCACCACTATAATGTCTAATATTTCACTCAACAGAGACGAGTCTACCAGGGGAAAAAACAATGAGTTTGTGTGTGTGTGTGTGTGTGTCTGTGTGTGTTTTTACCTAGTTGTAGTATACAGGGCCTGAGCTACACTCGTGTGGTCATGTCTCCGTATCTATATTTGTACAGTTTTTCCTTCAGTTGATGTACATTCTTTGCCATTATCTCCTCTTCCTTCAGTCCATTCCAAGTATCTATACTTCTCTGAGGAAAACTGTACTTTTTTGTATCGTTCAAGCAAATTCCTTTATGCTATTTTTTCTTGTTAGTTAGTTAGTTAGTTAATGCAAAAAGGAGGAAGCGCCAGACATGTAAGGTGATATGGCGCTATGTTAATCTAAAAGGTAGACGGTATAGTAGAGGTGATGGTAAGGCAAATTATGGGGAAGGAAAGAACAATTAGTTATAGTTAAAGGATTAGATCAAATGGAGGATGTGTATTTGTTGTAGGAAGGAAAGTATGTTGTGTAAGTGGAAATGTGTTGATTGTGTGAGAATATCATTAAGGCAGTGTAGAAGGGAGGTTGAGATAGGTGACTTAAGTGAGGGAAAGCAGTAGTGTATCAAGGACAGAAAAGTAGAATGTGTGGTACAGAGAGGAGGGCGTTACAAGTCATACAAAGGGTAGTAAAGTGTTCCAGAAAAAGGGTTTGTAAGATGTAAGTTGGTGTATCAGACTTGGAAGAATAAGGAAGGGCAGAAGAGCAAATTAAGGGAGAGGGTATAAGCCATGGTGGAAAAGAATGAGTATGGAAAGGGAGGACATTTCAATCAGGAAAGGGAGTGTGAAAGAGAAGGGAATGCATACAAACAGAAAGTGGTCGTGGTAGTCGTGGATGGGAGGAGAAACTACTTTGAAGAGCTTGTGGAATAAACACTTTAAACACTTTATTATAGCCTAGGTTTGAGATACATTGCGTTATTTTTACACATAATGGGCTAGCCTTTATATAAGCAAAGCTTTTCAGGCAAAGGGAAAAGGAAGTAGATTTATGTTTTAAATCTAAGATACATAGATATAATAATAACTAAATTTGCTAATAGATAGATCTAATATAATGTTCTAAAATAAGGAAGTAAGATAAAGAGTTTAGTGATAAATTGTGTTACACATATGAGGTAAGTGTAATAAGATGGGTGTATGAAATGGATAAGTTGTCTAGAAGGGGTAAAATGATATGGAAGTGGTGACGATGGTGATCATAGATGTTTATGATGAGACATATCTGGGAATGTTAAGGAAGATATATAAGAAAAACATTGGTTAATATGCATCCAGGAGATGATTCTTGAGCCTACTTTTAAATTTGTAAAGAGAGTTGACACTTTTAATTTGTTGAGGTAATGAATTCCATATTAGAGGGCCTAAGTACATAGTTGAGCGACGGAAGATGCTGAGGCGATGGGTGGGTATACATAGGCGTTCTCTGTGTCGTGTGGTATAATCATGCATGGGAAGGGAGACATTAATTTGATTATTGTACATAGAAGTTGCAATAGAGAGTTTTGTTATGTCTTCAAGTCTTAAAATTTTTGTATCTTTAAAGAGTGGAGCCGTGTGTTCAAGGCACGAGCTCTTTGTGATAATGCGGATAATCTTTTTATGAATTAGGTTTATGCATTTTAGATGTGTGGCTTGGGTGATACTCCAAATTGGGTTACAGTATTGCAGATGAGGATATATATGGGCATAGTACAGTGCTTTTAGTACTTCACTGGGCTTAAAATCTCTTACTTTATAAAGCATGGCAGTGCACCTTGAAAGTTTTTGGGATATGTTATTTGTATGAAATTTAAATGTTAGGTTTTCATCAAAAGTTACTCCTAAGAATTTAAGTTTGTTGGTTCTGGCTATATAATTGTTTTTATTTTTAGTTCTGGGAAATTGTCATCAACTCTATTTGAAAATATCATAAAATGTGTTTTGTTGCTGTTGATGGTAAGTCTATTACTCAAACACCAGTTATTTAGTTTGTCAAGGTCTACATTAGCTGCATGGAACAATATATTATTATTTAGGCCTGTGAAATGGAGGGTCATGTCATCAGCAAAGAGGATGGTATCTGCATGTGAAAATACATTGACAATATCATTGATGTAGATAAGGAACAGTATGGGCCCCAGGACACTTCCTTGTGGGACACCAGTACAAATTTTACTTGCGGAGGATTTATAACCTTCAAGGAGTGTGCATTGGGTTCTATCAGATAAATAGGTCTTAAACCAGGAGTGTACTGTGCCTCTTATGCCGTAATGGTGCAATTTGTGGAGAAGAATGTTGTGGTTAACTGTATCAAAGGCTTTGGAGAAGTCAACAAAGATTGCTAGGACAGATAATTTATCATCAAGAGCTGAATAAAGGTGAGAGGAGAATTGACTGAGAGCATGATAAGTGTTTAGGCCTGGTCTGAATCCATACTGGGAGTCACTCAATATTTTGTTTTTTTGAAGGTATGACATTAGTTTGTCTTTTATTAGGGTTTCAAATATTTTAGAGAGGGCAGACAGTGTAGAGATAGGGCGGTAGTTATTCGGGTCAGTTGTAGGACCAGACTTATGGATGGGGGTGACGTTAGCCTTTTTGAGGGTTGTAGGAAATATTCTAGTGGTAATTGATTGGTTGAAAAGTAAAGTAATAGGGTCGGCAAACTGTGCACAATTACGTTTTAATAATGAGATAGGAATTTCTTCAACATTTGATTTCTTGTTTTTTAGAGCTATTATAGCTTTAGTAATGTCCTCTGGGGTAATTGGTGGGACAGACATAGAGTTTGGATAATTGCCTTGCAAAAAGTCAGTGGCATTCATATTTGCTGGTGGTAGCTCTTTATTAAGTTTGGTTGCTACCACTGAAATGTACATTGAGGGCTTCCGCAATTTGTTGAACTGACCCGACTGACTACAACTGACCCGAATAACTACCGCCCTATCTCTACACTGTCTGCCCTCTCTAAAATATTTGAAACCCTAATAAAAGACAAACTAATGTCATACCTTCAAAAAAACAAAATATTGAGTGACTCCCAGTATGGATTCAGACCAGGCCTAAACACTTATCATGCTCTCAGTCAATTCTCCTCTCACCTTTATTCAGCTCTTGATGATAAATTATCTGTCCTAGCAATCTTTGTTGACTTCTCCAAAGCCTTTGATACAGTTAACCACAACATTCTTCTCCACAAATTGCACCATTACGGCATAAGAGGCACAGTACACTCCTGGTTTAAGACCTATTTATCTGATAGAACCCAATGCACACTCCTTGAAGGTTATAAATCCTCAGCAAGTAAAATTTGTACTGGTGTCCCACAAGGAAGTGTCCTGGGGCCCATACTGTTCCTTATCTACATCAATGATATTGTCAATGTATTTTCACATGCAGATACCATCCTCTTTGCTGATGACATGACCCTCCATTTCACAGGCCTAAATAATAATATATTGTTCCATGCAGCTAATGTAGACCTTGACAAACTAAATAACTGGTGTTTGAGTAATAGACTTACCATCAACAGCAACAAAACACATTTTATGATATTTTCAAATAGAGTTGATGACAATTTCCCAGAACTAAAAATAAAAACAATTATATAGCCAGAACCAACAAACTTAAATTCTTAGGAGTAACTTTTGATGAAAACCTAACATTTAAATTTCATACAAATAACATATCCCAAAAACTTTCAAGGTGCACTGCCATGCTTTATAAAGTAAGAGATTTTAAGCCCAGTGAAGTACTAAAAGCACTGTACTATGCCCATATATATCCTCATCTGCAATACTGTAACCCAATTTGGAGTATCACCCAAGCCACACATCTAAAATGCATAAACCTAATTCATAAAAAGATTATCCGCATTATCACAAAGAGCTCGTACCTTGAACACACGGCTCCACTCTTTAAAGATACAAAAATTTTAAGACTTGAAGACATAACAAAACTCTCTATTGCAACTTCTATGTACAATAATCAAATTAATGTCTCCCTTCCCATGCATGATTATACCACACGACACAGAGAACGCCTATGTATACCCACCCATCGCCTCAGCATCTTCCGTCGCTCAACTATGTACTTAGGCCCTCTAATATGGAATTCATTACCTCAACAAATTAAAAGTGTCAACTCTCTTTACAAATTTAAAAGTAGGCTCAAGAATCATCTCCTGGATGCATATTAACCAATGTTTTTCTTATATATCTTCCTTAACATTCCCAGATATGTCTCATCATAAACATCTATGATCACCATCGTCACCACTTCCATATCATTTTACCCCTTCTAGACAACTTATCCATTTCATACACCCATCTTATTACACTTACCTCATATGTGTAACACAATTTATCACTAAACTCTTTATCTTACTTCCTTATTTTAGAACATTATATTAGATCTATCTATTAGCAAATTTAGTTATTATTATATCTATGTATCTTAGATTTAAAACATAAATCTACTTCCTTTTCCCTTTGCCTGAAAAGCTTTGCTTATATAAAGGCTAGCCCATTATGTGTAAAAATAACGCAATGTATCTCAAACCTAGGCTATAATAAAGTGTTTAAAGTGTTTATTCCACAAGCTCTTCAAAGTAGTTTCTCCTCCCATCCACGACTACCACGACCACTTTCTGTTTGTATGCATTCCCTTCTCTTTCACACTCCCTTTCCTGATTGAAATGTCCTCCCTTTCCATACTCATTCTTTTCCACCATGGCTTATACCCTCTCCCTTAATTTGCTCTTCTGCCCTTCCTTATTCTTCCAAGTCTGATACACCAACTTACATCTTACAAACCCTTTTTCTGGAACACTTTACTACCCTTTGTATGACTTGTAACGCCCTCCTCTCTGTACCACACATTCTACTTTTCTGTCCTTGATACACTACTGCTTTCCCTCACTTAAGTCACCTATCTCAACCTCCCTTCTACACTGCCTTAATGATATTCTCACACAATCAACACATTTCCACTTACACAACATACTTTCCTTCCTACAACAAATACACATCCTCCATTTGATCTAATCCTTTAACTATAACTAATTGTTCTTTCCTTCCCCATAATTTGCCTTACCATCACCTCTACTATACCGTCTACCTTTTAGATTAACATAGCGCCATATCACCTTACATGTCTGGCGCTTCCTCCTTTTTGCATTAACTAACTAACTAACTAACAAGAAAAAATAGCATAAAGGAATTTGCTTGAACGATACAAAAAAGTACAGTTTTCCTCAGAGAAGTATAGATACTTGGAATGGACTGAAGGAAGAGGAGATAATGGCAAAGAATGTACATCAACTGAAGGAAAAACTGTACAAATATAGATACGGAGACATGACCACACGAGTGTAGCTCAGGCCCTGTATACTACAACTAGGTAAAAACACACACAGACACACACACACACACACACAAACTCATTGTTTTTTCCCCTGGTAGACTCGTCTCTGTTGAGTGAAATATTAGACATTATAGTGGTGGTGTTGGTGGTGGTGGTGGATGTGGTGGTGAGGGTGGGGACGCTGCTGGTGTCCTCTCCTCCTCATCCACCTCCCACCGTGTCTGTCCTCTGTGCACCCGTGTCCGTGGTGACCAGCTCTTGCATCACTAAAACATTGTAATTATCAGAATAGGAAATGACATATAGTATATATATATATATATATATATATATATATATATATATATATATATATATATATATATATATATATATATATATATATATATATATATATATATATATATATATAATAGATGCATTTTTCACATGGGTAAATATGACTTGACACAGTTTATATTTTCAACTTACAAGGTTTTCAATTTTCAAACCATTTACAAGTATTTTCTGTTACTAATTATTTACAAGACTATAAGAAATTGTCATGGAACACAACCGTTCAGACTAATGGATGCCTCACATAACATTGGAGGTAATAATGTTAATTTAATCTGCCCACAATTCAGAACAACACTTTTTAAAAATAGCAAGTTATGTTCCGGTCCTCAACTTTGGAATTCATTGCAGACAGAAATCAAAGTTCTAATTAACAATAGTAATTTGTCAACATCTAAAAGCTCAATAAAAACTTATTTGTATTCTTTGCAACATATTTAGTATGATTATTGTAAATTTATTTTTTATCATATGTTTATTTTAAGTATACTCTTTCCAACATATTTAGTATGTTTACTGTAAATATTATTATTACCAACATACTGTGTATTGCAACCACACTGTCCCCTTAATATAAAACTGTCTGTCAGGGAACTTTGGCTCGACGGGCCCTGCCAAAAATTTCAATATATATATGTATATAAATGTGTAAAATGTTAAATGGCAATAAACTTTACTCAGTCTTTTTCTCTTTTCTTTACAAAGTAATAACCAAATTAATACTGTTCAATAAAAATGTCATTAAAAATATGAACCAAAATATAAAAGAATACACAACACCATTTACAGAAACAAATTTAAATGAGAAAATAAAATCAAAACCTAAAATTGTAAGATTAAACGAGTACTTACCAAGTATGAAGTTTGATCGTAATTTCACGAACATTTAACGACGTCACAGTGGTGCACAATGAGAGGCTCTACTACCATTCCACCATCAGTCAGTTTAGAGAGTAGGTTTTAGGAAGCAGCCACCAACTACCGCTGAGAGCCCATGCCACAAAGTGAACTCGGTGAATAGATGGGGCAGGGAGGGAGGGCATTGTGCACCACTGTGACGTCGTTAAATGTTCGTGAAATTACGATCAAACTTCATACTTGGTAAGTACTCGTTTAATCTTACAATTTCACATCACAATATTTAACTGACGTCACAGCGGTACCCAATGAGAGCTTTAGAGAGGTTCCTAAAACCTACCAAATCACACAAAATTCAGAAAAAGGGTCAGTATGGAGCCGTGAAAAAGAAAGTCCATAGGAACAAAGTAAAGCACAACACTGTAATTCAGAAGATAGAAAACATTAACAACTATCAAAAAAATAGTGAAACACAGTCTCACAGGAACATGGAAAGAAAAATCACCCATCACCCATACCAAAAATGGGGTCAAAGAACCCTCACATTAAACCCTGAGCAGAGGAAAAGGCCAAACATTATATGACAAAATTGCCCTCGCAAACTGTCCATGCTGAGTGATGGGCTTCCGGTAGTGTTGCGTAAAGGTTGACTCCCTGGCCCAACCAATGGTGGAGACACTCGTGAATAACGGCAAAACCAGGGCTGCCTTGCTGGACGATGCGGACCTAGTCGAATGGGGACAAAATATAGTAAGGTCAATGCCAGCAGCCCCCATCACATCTCTCGCCCAACGATGCAAAGTATCACGAGAGGCCAACCATACTGGAGGTCGTGTCGTCAAGAAAAACCCAGTAAGCGCCCCTCAGAAGGTCGTCGTCCTATCAAGATAATGTTTCATGATGTGCACAACGCATAAGCAGTTGTCATGCGGGTAAGCCTCAAAGACTACCCTTGACAGAAGGACCCCAGGACGGGAAGTTTTCACCAGATCGCCAATCCCAAAAACAACCTGAGTCTCAGAGACAAACAAATTTCATGTGTTCAGCAAATGCAAGATCTGACCACGTTGGCCAGTCAACAAGAACATAAGAACGACCAATTTTATGGATAACTGAGGAAAGGACAAATCCTCCGTGGGACCCAGACTGCAGATATTCATCCAGAACTAGCTGAGGATCCCAAGTCATGAAACGGGAAACTAAAGGATGTTGGCCTGCAGGACGTCCATCAAAAGTAGCAACTGCAGAGATGCCAGACCGGATAGTGTTCATAGAGCTGTACCCACGGCCTGTCCCCCGTTTAAATTCTGACAAAAGATAGTCCAGAAGGGCATTCACAGGTGGTTGAAATGGATCCACTTCCCTGCCGAGGCAAAATGACAGCCAGCTGTTGATACGCGGCCCATATTGAGCCTTAATGCTAGATCTCCAGGACCAAAGGATAAACCGGGCAACCTCCATCGAAAGGCCTCGACGTGTGAACGCTGCCCGGAGAGCACCATCGCTGTCAAGACCAACTCCCGAGTCCGAGGGTGTGCAAGAGTTAGCTGTTACGATAAGAGCAAAGGACAGCGTGGAAGCAAGACTGGATCGGCTGCCAACATCTGAAGGGCTGCCGGAAACCACACCTGAGTTGGCCACAGCGGGAAAATCATCAGCATTAATGCACATAGCAGATGGGTCTGGCCTCCAAGAAACATAGTTAGGTAACTGAGCATTTATCTGTGTAGCAAAAAGATTGATATCAGGAGTATAAAAACGCTGACAAACCATCCTGAAAAAACGCGGCTGTAACATCCACTCACCATCCATCCTGCTGACTCTAGACTCCGTGTCTGCTGTCATATTGTATAAGCCCTGTACATGCTGTGCCGACAAGGTAATACCCCTAGAAGCAGCCCACTCAAAAAACTGTTCTGTAAAAGCATGAAGTGTAGGTCGTGTGCTACCACAACGATCAATCCATGCAACCGCAGTGGTGTTGTCAGAGCGAAGCCTAATATGAGAGCCATTCTTATCTCGACAAAGTGACTGCAAGCCCAACAGAATGGCCCTTAACTCCAAAGAGTTTAAATGATCCAGCTCCTTGTGGGCCCAGTGACCTCCAGTTGTAGAGTCCCCCATCGAAGCACCCCAGCCAGTCAGGTAGGCATCTGTAAACAGCTGACATGTTGGAGAAGGAGAGCGGAGCGACCTCTCCTGAAAAACTACATTAGTCACTCACCAAGTGACTAATTCCCGGCCATGAGCATCTCAAACAACGCAGGAATTATAATTGCCATAGGACCGAGAGAGATCCCTGATACGAATAATCTCCAGGTACCTGTAACGGAGAGGAGCTAACTCTACAGCAGGGCCAGAAGCCACCGTCAAACCAATAAAAGAGGACAAGTCTTGTAAGGTGATATCTCTGTTGAGGAGGAGCAAACCTTTTTCCCTGATGCGCTCCCTCCTACAGGAGGGCAAAGTCAAGGAAACAGAGTCAAGAACCACATCAAGGAATGTAACCCTCTGGGTAGACTCCAGGACCGACTTCCGCACATTGATGGTGAGATCCAGAGAATGAAAGAAGTGCAAGGCATAGCCCACCTGGGCCCGCGAGGCCTCTACCAATGAAGCAATAAAAAGACAGTCATCTAAATAACAAACTACAACCATTCCAAGGGACCGAAGGTGGGAGAGGACAGGTTTCAGTAACTTTGTAAAGGTGTGAGGAGCAGAAGTTAACCCCTGAGGGAGACAAGTAAATCTAAAAGCACGGCCCTTCCACCAAAACTGAAGCCACTTCCTATCCTCAGACCTAACATAAACTGAATAATAGGCGTCCTTGAAATCAACTGTAACAAAAAAACAGTTAGGGAGGATTAAAGGAATCACATCCTTCAGAGTGTCCATCTTAAAATGAATATAAGGTACATGAACATTAAGGTCCATCAAGTTTAGGATAACCCTCGCCGGCCCGAACCGGCTTTATAATGGGAAACAAAACCGTGATCTTTCTCCTGCTACAACTCCCTTCCACCTTCCTACTACTACTCACACACTCACTCTATACTATAATGTGTATTAGAGTCAACCACCTCTACTTCCCTTACTTTCAAAAACCATCACCTCACTTTTCACAACATTCACTTTGATCTTCCTTCTCCTACACACATACATTATAACATTCATTCATCATTCTGTAGTTTCTCTTCACTCTCTACAAACTGGTGTGTCACCGTAAAACCAACAATTGCAACAGTTATTCAAAGATCATGATAACCATTACATTATCAAGGAAGGAAAACGATATAGAGAACACATAATTGCATCATAAATGAAGAATGTTTTTTTCGAGTTTACCAGAAGGGAAAAGTGAACTGAAATTGTTATAATTCACAAGAAATGTTTTTTTTTCTCTCCTACCTTGTGTTTTCATTCATTAGCCTTGATGACACAGCGATCCATTTTGTCCATGTTGATACATCCGTCTTCTGCCTTCCATCCTTGAGGTGCCTCGTGCAGGGTGTGGATCACTTGCATCTGTCCTCTTGATAGTTCTGTAATGGCATCAGTTATTAGCGAGTGTCTAAAGTTACTTCCCCAGACTCACACTCAACACACACACACAGATAAAGGGAACAATATACCATAATTCATAGCTTGTTAACACACATTTTATGCAGTTACTGGATGGAACTATGAATTCTCTTTTTTTTCTTCTACATTAAACTTCACAATGTTTGACACAATCAACATCTGAGTTTGGATAATTGCCTTGCAAAAAGTCAGTGGCATTCATATTTGCTGGTGGTAGCTCTTTATTAAGTTTGGTTGCTACCACTGAAATGTACATTGAGGGCTTCCGCAATTTGTTGAGGGTTGTTATACGTTGTGTTGTTTAGATGTAAGTTAGAAATTGTTGTTCTTGATGATTGTTTACCGGATAATTCATTAATGGTCTGCCAAATTATCTGTGTTATTCTTGAAATTACTAAAAATGTTCATATAGTAATTAGTTTTGGCTGTCCTTGTTATTTGTGTCACTCTATTTCGGTATTACGTGTATGTGTTGTGGTTTATAGTCCCTAGCTTGTACAGTTTGAAGAGATTGCTTTTGAATTTGATAGAGGTTAGTATACCAGGTGTTAACCAAGGATTACTGAGTCTTTTGGCTGACACAAATTTAGTAACTATGGGAAAATGTTTATTGTATAGGTTTTGAAGGATTCTAACAAATTTTTCAAAGTTTCCATCGATGTCATTAGAAATGAGGATGTCATTCCAGTTGATTGAGGCTAGAGTTGATGTAAACAAACTGTGCTTCAGTGTGTCAGAAATCCTATAAGTTATTTTATGGGTTGGACATTAGGGATATATTTAGGAAGATTGGGAGATGATCAGATATTGGATGGTGAATGATTCCTGAGGTTGAAAGTGGAGTATAATTCGACCAAATATGGTCAAGAAGTGAGGGCTGCCCAAGGTTAGGATTGTCAGGAAATCTGGTCGGGCGAGATATATGTGGGAAATAGTTCAGAGCTTGCATGGTATTCAGAAAGTTATTATTTGGTTGATGGGAAGCATGTTCTAAGAGATTGATATTAAGGTCTCCAAGAAGAATTGTGTTGTTTCTCATGAATAGGTTCTGGGTTAAGATGTCATGTAATGTAAGAGTGAACTCTTCCACTGCAACATATTTAGTGTTTGGTCTGTAGATGACGGAGATGATTAATTTAGTCTTAAGTTTTAGCTGGACAGTACATATTTCAATATTTTCATTTACAAAAGTATTGTAGCGGCTTTCGCAGGCTTCTAATTAATGTGAACTGTTTTACAGGCATGGCAGGACATGCTTCCTCACCGGGGTGAACAGAAACCCGTATTTCCCGATGACGTTTATTGAAGCTCAGTCCTCTATTTTCATAACCATGTCTGGCTATGCCATGTCTGGCTGGCTCTACCATGTTGTAAAGAACTGAAAATATACATTTCCAGTCACAGAACGAATACACATACATTCTCATGGCATTGTCATACACTTCAAGTAATGCTTACACTCAATAAATCATCATAACAGTCAATTTATACCACAATATATAAGAAATAAACAGATCTCACCTCGATCACATCCTGCGAGCACACTTCTGCTGTCAGCAATGAGTGACGTGAACAAGTCTCTATAAGCAATGTGATCGCCTTTACCATGAAACAACAAGGCATCTACTGATCCTTCTTTACAGTATTTGAACCTTCTAAATATCTTTATATAAATGAGATCAAAAAAGGAATGATAAAATATACATACAGTTACATGGCTCCCCTAAATTGTGCAACAATTTACCTTATAAACTAAAAGACAATTTGTCTTAAAACTAATACTGGCACATCATAAGGCACTTGAATTACAAAGGCTCCTTGGCGGGGATACCCTGGTCTTCACCATTATCACATTCTACCAAGAGAACAAGACTGTGGATAGGTCTTTCCATTATGTTTACATATCTTGTACGTTTTCTCTGATTGTCAATATTAAAATCTGCCATCACAAGCTTTACCTTTCTTACAAGACCGTCATTATCAGGCAAAGCTTCTATGACTCTACCCAATCTCCAACAGTTTCTTGGCAGATTGTGATCCTTTACAATAACATCATCATTGACCATAAGATTTCTTCAAATGACTCACATTTATAGCATCTAGGTATTCAGAGGCCCTTTCAACTTGTGCAGCTTATCTCTCCATTTTACCCATTTATATCTGACATTATCTGTCACCTCATCTTCCCAACTAGACCCATGTTTGCATAATTCTTGAAGGATTTGTTTGCCCACAAGAATAAAAGGTGACACTAGACCTAACGGGTCATATACAGAGTTCACAGTGGACAACATACCTCTTATTGTGAGTGTCTTATCTTTCAACTGTATTTTAAATTGAAAAGTGTCAGACTCTATACACCATTGAATTCCCAGAGTTCTTTCCATGGGCAGTGTTTCTTTACTAAGATCTAAATTCTTAACAACATTCACTCTTTCATGAGGGGATGTCGTTTCTAGTACTTCCCTACTGTTGGACAAGAACTTATGAAGGTTGAAACCTCCCATGCTACATATTGCCTTGCTTTGTTTCATCAGAGTGACGGCTTCATTCACTGTTGCCACTGACTTAAGGCCATCATCAACATAAAAATCTGTTCTTATAAAATTTGCTGCATCAGAACCACACAGATATTCATGGTCGTCTGCAGCCTTCTTTAATGCAAAATTGGCAACACTTGGAGACGATGTAGCACCAAACAAGTGAGCCGTCATTCTGTGTTCAACAATTTCTTTAGTTACATCACCATTTTTCCACCAAAGGAACCTAAGCATGTCCCTGTGTTCTGGATTCATCTTCACTTGGTGGTACATTGCTTCTATATCACAAACAAATGCAATAGGTTCCTGCCTAAATCTGCAAAGTACCCCTACCAATTTGTTGGTGAGGTCTGGACCCTGTAACAAATGGCCATTTAAAGACTGACTCTTATAGTTTGCACTGCAGTCAAATACCACTCTGAGTTTCCCTGGTTTCTTAGAGTGATACACTCCATGATGTGGAATGTACCAAACCTGACCATCATCCTTGTTTAGATCCTTCTTAGGCACAACCTCTGCATAGCCTTTATCTATCATATTATCCAAGAACACTTTATAGTTATCATGGTGTTGTTTATCTTTGTCAAATCTGTTTTTTAGCTTCATTAATCTATGCTCTGCCAAAGTTTTATTGTTTGGAAGCTTGACATTGTCGTTTTTAAGAGGAAGAGGCAACTCGTAATGCCTGTCTTCCAGCTGATGTACTCCAGCTTTCATTTTATTTATAAACTTCTTGTCTTCATACGATAATAGAACATCAGCTGACTTCCTTTCATTGAAATCAAGCTCAAACATATCTTGTACTTGGGAGGGATTTATTATCTCCTTAGTCCTTGATGGAACGACTAAGAAGCTTACCCTTTTTTCCTGATTTATCTCGACCTCTTGTACAAATGTTCTAAATACTGTCAGGATATTATCTTCTAAGCCTTGACTAACAGCAACCCTTCCTTGGATGCCCCATCCTAACTCTGTTCTTATCCCACAGGGCTCTCCAGACTCCCCTGTGATTACTTCCCTGTGCTCTATTGCTTCATTACAATTCACTCCAATCAGAAGTCCTATTTCTACATCTGACCTATATGGCATGAGTTTAGAAGCAATTAGAGATAAGTGGGACCACCCTTCTGCTGTCTCCCTTCTAGGAATCTGATCTCGTAGTGCTGGGATATTCTCTCTAGAGTATGCATGTGGAAGCTCTATATCTCGTTCATCATAGATGCTTCGTACTATAAGTTCAGAGACTTTATTACACACAATTGTCTCTTCTCCATTTATTGTGGAAGTTTGCAAAGAAATTTGCGGTCCACTCACTCCCACCTCCTCTAAGAGACTTTGCTTCACGAAGCAAGCATCAGATTGATTGTCCAACAATGCATACACTAACACTTTATTCCCTTCATTACCTCCTTGGTACATCCACACTGGTACTATTAAACTGTGTGTGTCTCCAGCAACTGACTGTTTGACCTTAACCTCATTTATTACAACTGGTCTTTCATCGTTTTTCTTGAGATCAATTACCCGTTCTGGTCTTTCTTGAGTCTGAGATCTTGAAGCATCATTATGGAGAACGGTGGGATGGAATCTCTGACATACCTTACATGATTTCTTTCTCCTACAGTCTTTCTTTATGTGACCCCAATTTAAACATCCTGCACATAATCTTTTTTCTTTGATAAATGTAAACTTTGTATCAGGATCAAGTTTTACAAATAGTTTACAATTTTCTAAATCATGCTCCTCTTTACAGTAGCGACAAAATTGTCTCTTTCCTTCCTTTCCTTTAAAGTCTTGTTTCATAGTCTCTACATTTACTTTACTGTTAAAGGAACTAGCTGTCCTTTCCTCAGATGGTTTTGTAATGAAACCCTTACTTCCTCTAAATTTAGTCATGGTATATGACCTATTACTCTTATTCCTGTTCAAGCTTGCATTGCCTTTACCACTGTCATTTGCTTCCATGACCACAGCATTGTATGAAGTAAAAGGATCACATGCTGCATGAGCTTGTGAGTTGATGAATTTACAAAATCTTTCAAAGGGTGGGTACTGCCCTGGCCCATACTGAGAACTGCTATAACAATGTTTTGTTATTTTCGCATTCCAACTATTAATTATAGATCTAGGAAGTTTTGTTAGTAATTTCCTATGTTCTCTGGGATCATTAAGGAATGACAAGTGAGGAATAGAATGTATAGCTGCCCTACAGCATTCTAAAAAATCTGAAAACTTCATTAGGGCTGGACCATCGTCTTGAGGAATTTGTGGCCATCCTGACAACCTTTTCATGTAAGCATTGGCAACTACACTTTCATTTCCAAATCTTTGCCAGAGAATTCTCTTTGCTGTGTCATAATCTTGGTTAGTATTTAAATACATTAACATTCTTATGGCTTCCTTTGCCTCACCACTTGTATATTTGTCAAGATATGCAAGTCTCTCTGATGCATCAGTTGTCCTAGCTTCCACAAAGGTTTTAAACTTTTTTATCCAGAGTGGAAATTTCATGGGTTCTCCACTAAAAATTGGAGGCTCTATTGGAGGTAAACTCCATCCTTGAACAGGTATATAAGTAACAGGATTACTACCAGGAGTGGAAAGAGACTGACAGGACTGTTTGACATTATTAGTGGGAGTATAGTTACTAGGAGGTATGAAACTATGAGCTAAGGGGTTGAGATTCATTGCTTGAGCATTAACGTTTGTACTTCTACTAACACCTAATCCTTCCTCATTCATTAGACTATGAGATTTACCCTTAGATCCATGTTTAGGGAAGAATGTAACACATTTATGAGGCATGGCTTCATCTATCTCTGAATCAGACTGCAGTAGCGATACATCTTTGCTTTGTACCTCTAAATATTGTTGAAGATGTTGTTGCCTCCCTACACTTTCATCATCACTTGGAAGCATCCCTCTATCATCCTCTTCAACTTCATTTAGACCTTCAAGTTCTGCACTGACAGCTGCTATGTCTCTCATTTTTTCTCTTTTGGCTAACTCAGCTGTACTCTTTGCTACTAACGCCTGTGCCTCAGCTACATTATCATGATGTTCTATTTCTGCTTTAAGCATGGCCAATTTAGCTGCCGCTTCTTTCCTTCTTAGTAATGATGCAGAGGAAGCCTTAGATGCTTTAGAATGTCTACTAGAACCTTTAGTAACATGAGAAAATACAGATTCTTTACCACTTAGTACTTCCAATTTCTTACTCTTTAAATCCTTTACAGTTTCTTGGTGAATCTGTTCATCTACTTTAAGGTTCTCTAACTCATCTAACTCATCCGACTCTTCTTGCTTAAGATCTTTAAGTTCCATACATGCACTAACATAGTTAGCATACAATTCCATTTCTTCATCAGACATTTTGATTAAGTGCATGAGACTGGATGCTTCTTCCATACCTTTACCAATTCTGTTTACAAATTTCTTCCATTTGCGTTGAAAGAACCCCACCTTCTCTATAACTTGACTAATTTTATACCCCTTCCCCTTCGCGGTTGGCAATCTCTCCCTAGCACCTCCAACATGGCTCTGTACGCCTCTACCCGCCTGCCATTCCCTCTCATCTTCAATCAGACCACCTACGGCACCTTTCTCCTCAATATTAGACATCATTAAAAAATATACTGAGGGAGTAGCTACACTGAACAAATATCCTGACTTCTAGATTGCCCATTCTATTCAAATCTATTTTAGGGCAATATTACCATATAGGAACTGTTACAGTATAGCTACAATCTCTTGCCTGTGACCTTGATGCATTATAAGATGGAGGCTGTGGGGGTGGCGTTGTTGTGGGTGCGGCTTGTATCCGGGGCAGAAATGCTGACACAAGGGATTTCTTAGGGTGAGGTGGCATCCCCTCATCTCGTAGCAATCTTCACATTTGTTGAGACGAGTTCTTTACTGTAGCGGCTTTCGCAGGCTTCTAATTAATGTGAACTGTTTTACAGGCATGGCAGGACATGCTTCCTCACCGGGGTGAACAGAAACCCGTATTTCCCGATGACGTTTATTGAAGCTCAGTCCTCTATTTTCATAACCATGTCTGGCTATGCCATGTCTGGCTGGCTCTACCATGTCGTAAAGAACTGAAAATATACATTTCCAGTCACAGAACGAATACACATACATTCTCATGGCATTGTCATGCACTTCAAGTAATGCTTACAATCAATAAATCATCATAACAGTCAATTTATACCACAATATATAAGAAATAAACAGATCTCACCTCGATCACATCCTGCGAGCGCGCTTCTGTTGTCAGCAATGAGTGACGTGAACAAGTCTCTATAAGCAATGTGATCGCCTTTACCATGAAACAACAAGGCATCTACTGATCCTTCTTTACAGTACCTTCTAAATATCTTTATATAAATGAGATCAACAAAGGAATGATAAAATATACATACAGTTACAAGTATATTGTTGAATGGGTTCAGAAAGGATGTCAGAGCTAACTAGTAAACTCCTCCATGTTCTTTGTTCTGTCTCCAGGAGTGGTAAGTTGAATAGCCGTCAAGATGGTAGAGATGTTGAGTAGTGTTTTTCAGCCAAGTTTCTGAGAGTGCAATAATGTGAGGCCGGTTTTTTAAGCACTTTAAGAGAGATGTTAGGTTATCATAGTTTTTCTGGAGGGATCTAATGTTAAGGTGAAGGATGTTAAGGCTAGGTTTTGATGTACTTGAAGTAGATTGTGAGTGCTCGTTATATTCTTCAATACTGTAATATTTAGACAGCGAGGCTAGGTCTGTATGTCCATTTATAGTTCTAATAATGTCTGTACCAATGTCATTAGTGTCTGTAGTGTTGTCATTAGCGATATCATCAAATAAGGATGCATATAGATTTTCCATGTAGTATAACAGAAAAAGAGATGCTTTGTGAGAATGATGATAGATACGTATAAATTAAAGTATAAAAGGTTTTCTGGCATAACAGGTATGGTCAATTGTAATAATGCATTGTGGTTCGGCTACAGGAATGGGTTAGGACATATGTTGCTAAGAGTGAATATTAGTAGGATAGATAGAGGATGCAGTATTTTGGTGACATGAAATGGAATGCTAAGCATATATATATACACATATATACATATATATATATATATATATATATATATATATATATATATATATATATATATATATATATATATATATATACATATACACACACACATATATATATATATATATATATATATATATATATATATATATATATATATATATATATATATTATATATATATACATATATACATATACACACACATATATATATATATATATATATATATATATATATATATATATATATATATATATATATATATATATATATACATATATATATATATATATATATATATATATATATATATATATATATATATATATATATATATATATATATATATATATATATATATATATACACAGTAGATGGATAATATATCAAGACTTATATTAAGAGCATGGATAGAAAAATAAATAACAGAGTCAGGTTCAGTTGGCACAATTTGAAGGTGACAGTAGGAGGGTGAGGGTAGTAGAATATTGCACACAAGTACATATAATAGTATATAAATAAATGTACATTTTAGGCACTCTGATGGGATGTATCGCACTATGGTAGTACGGTTTTTAGCGAGGTTTTAGGTGATCTTAGAGGTGAAAAACTGGTGTAGTCTGACATAACTTGGGAGGGAAAGGAGAGTGCAGCATTGGGAAAGTGATGGTCGGCCTGATTCTGCATACAGACTTTCCACCGGGGAACATGGAAATGTGCTGAAATACAAATGGTGTTCTCGAAGGTAATATGTGGTCGGGTGGAGGATGGAAAAGGAGTGAGATATCAATGAATGGTCAGAGATGGTCTCATTAGGGGAAGAAGGGGATGAGAGAGTGGGAGTAAACATTTTCTTGGCTAGAGGTTGTAGGGAAGAAGTTTTAGTGATTAAAGAGGAAGTAGAATGAGGAGAAGGACAGGAGTGACGCTTGGTGTTAGGCACTGGAGTAGGACGTGGAAGGAGGGTAAGGTTTGGAGTTGAAGGAGTAGAGGTTGGGATATCTGGGTTTAGGAGAGAAAAATTATTATTCACTGGCACTGAAGCAAGTAGAGGGTGGGTGAGAGAAGTGGAGGAGGTATTTGTGCTAGATGAAGGAACAAGAGGAGTGGAAGAGGAAGGTGTGTGAGTGGAAGAAGAAGGATGGGATGTAGTAGTAGGAGGAGAGTCAGTGTTAGTGGTGGTTTGTGGGGTGTTAATGGAGCTGTGCTGAGAGAGAGGAACCTGTTGGAAGCCACAGCGATGGGCTTCTTGTCTAGCTTCTTTGAGTGTTAGGTCATGTTTGAAGCCGAGGGCAGCAACCTCTGATTCAAATTTGTAAACAGAACAGCCTCTAAAGAACACATTATGTTCTTGGTGATGCAGTTTGCACAGATGTGTATTGTTGAAGGTCAGTTTGTACAGGTATGGCCAGGTGAGGCAGAGAGAGGGCAGCGTGTGGTGGATCTACAGTATTTTGCTATATTAGATAGGCATACAGTGAGGTTTCATACTGGTCTGGTGTGTGTTGGTTGTCACACACACACACACACACACACACACACACACACACACACACACACACACACACAGCTGTATTTACCTAGTTGTAATATACTACATGGAAACAGTTATGCTCGTACTTTCTCGTATCCAAATCTATTATTATCTAGTTTGCTTTTCAAATCATGAATATTTCTTGCATTAATTATTTCTGCCTCAAGTTTATTCCACGCTTCTATATGGGAAGGTGTATTTTTTATGCCTCTTGCCAGTATTCTTTTTTAGTTTGTTCTCGTGTCCTCTTGTTGTTCTGTCCTAACACACAAACAGATAATTTCTATAAATTTTTTCCAGACCTTTTGATGCTCTATACACTGTTATAAAGTCTGCCTTTTCTCTTCTTTTCTCAAGAATTGGTAGTTTCAGTCTAGAAAGTCTATCTTCATAAGGTAAATTTCTCAGCCTTGGAGCCATTTTTGTAGCTGCTCTTTGTAATCTCTCAAGCTTCTTTATATCTTTTTTTTTATGTGGTGACCAAATCACTGCCGCATATTGTAACTTTGGTTGCATCAATGATGTTATCAATTTGTTAATCATCTCTTCACCCAGATATTTGAAAGCCATTCTTATATTTCTCAGCAGCTGATATGTATCTCATGTTATTTTATTGATATGTTTCTCTGGTGACAAATTATCTGTAATCCATACTCACAAATATTGTTCAACATTTGTTTTGTTTATCCATTCATTTCCCATTGAATACTTTCCTCTTCGTCTCATTCTACTACTGACTATTTCCAGAACTTTGCACTTTTTGGCGTTAAACTACATTTCACAAAATTTACTCAAATTTAATTCTTATCTAAATCCTTTTGTAAATGCTCACAGTCCTCTTTACTCTCTATTATTCTTAGTAATTTGGCATCAGCTGCAAATAGACTCATATAGTTATTCACTCCCTCTGTCATATCATTTACACCAACAACATTACTAATCCTTCAGGAACTACACTTTTATTTTTCGGTGTGTGCATCCATCCTTCATCCTACAACATAGCCCAGCACAACATACTCCCATCACTAAACACTAAGCATCCATCCTTCATCCTGCAACATAGCCCAGCACAACATACTCCCATCACTAAACACTAAGCATCCATTCTTCATCCTGCAACATAGCCCAGCACAACATACTCCCATCACTAAACACTAAGCATCCATCCTTCATCCTGCAACATAGCCCAGCACAACATACTCCCATCACTAAACACTAAGCATCCATCCTTCATCCTGCAACATAGCCCAGCACAACATGAGAGAGTCTAGGAATGGGTGAAACATTACAACTACTCTCTCAACATGGAAGGGGATTACAATGACATGAAGTGGATGTACACCTATGTATACCTATGGGCTCGACCCACACACGCACACAACACCACGCACATCCGGGAGCAGTATGTTAATGTGTGTGTGTTTCCCTAGTTGTAGTATACAGGGCCTGAGCTACACCCGTGTGGTCATGTCTCCGTATCTATATTTGTACAGTTTTTCCTTCAGTTGATGTACATTCTTTGCCATTATCTCCTCTTCCATCAGTCCATTCCAAGTATCTATACTTCTTTGGGGAAAACTGTACTTTTTTGTATCTCTCAAACAAATTTCTTTTTGCAGTATTTTCTTGTGTCTTTAAATTTCTAGCCTCTCCTTTTCTTGTCAATATTAGGTGTTTTCTATCTGTTTCCTCAAGGTTGTTCATCAATTTATATATTGTGATTAAGTCTCCTCTTTCTCTTCTCTCTTTCAATGTTGTTCAGTTGCATTTGTTTTAATCTTTCCTCATATGTTAGGTCTTCCAATTCTGGCACCATCTTAGTTGCAATTCTCTGTATTCTTTCTACTTTCAACACTGGCTTTTTCTTGTGCGGGGACCATGTGTGTGTGTGTGTGTGTGTGTGTGTGTGTGCGTGTGGGCGTGCGTGCGTGTGTGGGGACCATATTACTTCTGCATATTCCAGTTTTGGTCTGATCGGCGGTGGGGTGGGTGGGTGGGGTGGTCAGCCATTATCCATAGAAACGAGGCTACACTCACAAGTGAACGTATAGCCAGCCAGGCCAGCCATATACCGTATCTGTAGTTGTACAGTTTTCCCTTCTCCCTTCTCCCCGTAAGGGAGTGTTGGTGAGTGTGAATGTGGAAGGAAGGAAGTGTTGGTGATGTGTGAGTGTGAAAGAATGGAACGAGCGTGTGTGTCAGCCTATCAGGAAGGGAGCGAGCGAGCTAGACGCTAGTGGTGGTGGTGGTAGAGTGTTGGTAATAGACAAGACACATATAATGAGATGCAGGGAAGCTAATGTTTGTCTGAGTGTTGAAATTTGTTTACTGATGACGAAAACAGTGTAGACGAACAGCTGTGTGTGTATATGATGGCGCGCACTCCAAAATTTGTCAATAATAACTGCTTGTGTGTGACGGCGTGCTCTCCAGAATTTGTCGATTTCCACAAAGTTGACGTAAAAAGTGATAGTGTAACGGCGCAGAAGTCAGGGTAACAACTCAATGTTTGTGGGAGTATATTTACAAAGTGAACTGTTAGATCAGCCAGAGTGGGTGAAGGCACTAGGCATTGCTCCCTTACAGCCGTATGCAAAGACAAAATATAGGACCTCCAATTATAGGGCCTCCTTTACACCCTAAGGAAAGTGTAAGAAAGCCCTATATTTTTCA
This sequence comes from Cancer borealis, assembly GCA_036785275.1. Lineage (NCBI taxonomy): Eukaryota > Metazoa > Arthropoda > Malacostraca > Decapoda > Cancridae > Cancer > Cancer borealis. The sequence continues at coordinate 27,181 of JAXIVD010002436.1, forward strand.
GTGCTATGTTTGAAGCAACTTATAGGAGAGGGTGTGGTTGGTATCCCTGTTAAGCGAATGTCTGTACTCATCGAAACAGTTGGTATGCCGGAGAAATATCTGGTGTGACGCGGCGGTGCGGTGACGGTCAGCTAGTAGCATGAGAACGGGCCTATCAAACATTGCATAAAAACAACAGCCTACTACATAGCGGTGAGTACTGTGAGCATACGCTCCTGATTTTTTTGAAGATTAGAAGTGTATTTTGGGCTGGAGGTAGCCCTAGAAGGAGTAGAGATGTACAGCTACGACTGCAAAAAGTGTAGGCAGGAGGTGGCACAGTGGGCTAGGGCGGTAGCCTGCCAGAAATGTGATGAATGGTACCACCTCAAGTGTGTAGGCCTGCAGAGCGTCAGTAACAAGGTTCTTAAGTGTAGGAACCTACTGTTTCTCTGCGATACGTGTATCACGAGGGTGGAGGAGGGGAACTGGGAGGGCCTGACGGTGAGAAGTGAGGTCGGAGGATCGGACACGGAGGAGTCTGTGGAGGGTAATGAGGAGGTCAACACAGGGAAGGGGGCCAGTAGGTCCGTCCCCGCCACGACGGTAGAGGGTCAAAGCAGCGAGGACAGAGATCCCGAACCTAGCACGGAGACGGAGGGACCTCTGGACCCGTCGAAGGGACAGCAGGACCACACGTATAGTGAGAAGGCTGGGAGGAAGGAGCAGGAAAGGGTGAGGGAAGATAACCCTGACAGGGAGGACAGGTCGGTTCGTCCCAAGGACAGACAGGACCAGGCTGAAAAGAAGCCGGAAAAAGGGCGAGATAAAGGGGAGCAGGAAAGGACTAGGAGGGAACAGGAGGACCATAGTAGGAAGGAGCAGGAGAACAGTGGCCCGAGGAAGCGAGGGGACCATGGCAGGGAGAGGCCAGGGTCGTGGATGGGAGTGGGGCAACACTCCTGGGAGAAGGTACTTGATAGCAAGCAGCCATTCCTGAGGGCAGCTAGCAAGGGAGGAAGTAGGAAACTGTGGGTGTTTGGAGACAGCCTCATGCGGGGAGTGGGACAGGAGATCCAATCCCTGGCAAAAGGCAGGTACGATGTAGTAGAGAAAAGCGTGCCAGGAGCCAACATCAGGGACATCCACAACACTGTGGAGGATAACCTCAGCCAACTAAGGCCTGAGGATCTGGTGTTGGTGGAGGGAGGAGGGAACGGTTTGGAGGGGATAGGTGGAATGGAGACGACAAGGGTGATGGAGAAGATAGTGAGTATGGTGAAGGAGAGAATTAACAGGCGGCCCTTGGTGATGTGTATCCCAATGAGGCGAGGTAAGGAGAGAGGGAGGTTTGGCCAGGAGAGGAAACTGGTCAATAGAAGGTGTGTTGAAAAGCTGGAAGACTGGGGGTGTGATGGATTAAAACTGTGGGAGAGGATGGATTGGAGGAAGGTGTGGGCACAGGACGGTATCCACTTGTCCAACATTGGGAAGGTGTGGACGGCGTGGAATGTGGTGGAGTGGGCCCAGCACTGGGAGGAGGCTAGGACAGCTAGGCAGGAATAGGGAAGGGCGCGGAGGGGAGAGATGCTGCTTGCCTTCCTGAACACGAATGGGTGGAGTGAGGGAAAGTGGAGGACTCTGATAGAAGAAGGGAGAGAGTATGATGTGATAAGAGTAGGTGAAACTGGGTGGCATGATAACGTTGGGTGGAGTGAAGGGGGCTGGGTAGTAATCGGTAGAGGTAGGCAAGCTGGAGAGAAGAAAGGTGGAGGTGTGGGGGTAATTATGAGGGAGAAGGAGGGTAGGAGCATCGAGGAGATCAAGTTAACTAGGGAGTTAGACAGTGGACTGGGGTATAATAAGGGTGATGTATTAACAGTAAAGGTTAGGGAACAGGAGAGTGACTGGTGGGTGACTGTGGTGTATATGGGAGTTGAGGGTCGAATGAATCATGACGAGAATAAGAAGTTGTATGAGACGCTGAAAAGCATTAAGGAAAAGGTAGGGAGGAATAGATGGGTAATAATGGGGGACTTGAATGGGCACATAGGGCTAATGGAGGAGGTAGTGAACAGAAACGGGCAGATGATTTTAGAGTTTGTTGAGGATACGGACCTAAGGATCAAGAACTGGGAGTTAGAAGACCCGGTGACCTGGAGAGATAGGAGAAGTGAGTCTGCAATAGATTATGTGTTGGTTAACGATCAGGTAGAGAAGCAGGGCTGTAAAATATGGAAAAATGAAGAGGTAGATTTTTCAGACCACGTCCTGATAGGGATCACATGCGGGAAGACGAGGAAAACCACAGGAGTTAAGAAGGAAGTTTGGAAAGAAAAGTGGGATATAAAGAATGCAGATTGGATAGCTTACTGCAGAGAAATGGATGAAACTATGCCAGGAGAGGTAGAAGAGGTAAAAAGGACAGTGAGCGAATGGGAAGGGGACATTAAGGAACACATAAAACGTCAGGCGATGAAGTCCGTTGGAGTAAAGAAGTTCAAGGTAGGGAAAATAAAACTGAAGGGATGGTGGGATGAGGAGGTAGCTAAGGCGATTGGAGACAGAAAAAGGGAAAATAGGAAGCAAAGGAACTTAGCTAGACTGGCAAAGCAAATGGGAGGAAGGTACGAAGCAGAGTGGGCAGAGGCGTGGGACAGGTATGTAGAGGCGAAGAAAGGGGCCCAGTCAACCATTAGAAAGAAGATAGGGAAGTGGGAGGAAGACCAGGCAAGAACACTGAGCAACATGCCACGGAGGGAGAGAGAAAAGGAAGCTTGGAGGCGGTTAAGGAGGAACCTGGGTGAAACAGGTCCACACCAGGAGGTTAAGCTGAAGGTGAATGGCAGGGAGGCAAGCAGCGAGGAGGAGGTGGTGCCCGTGATAGAAGATTATTGGAATAGGATTATATGGAATGGGGAAGAGGAAGAGCATATGGGATACCTGTCTCTATACAGTGAAGTTAGGGAGATGGAGAGCATAGAGATAGAGGAACAGGACATAGCATCAGCAGTAAGAGCCATCAAGATAGGAAAAGCAGGTGGGACAGATGGAATCTTGGGGGAATTTATAAAGTATGGAGGGGAGGCACTTAGGCAGGCACTAGCTGGGCTGTTCAAGAAGATACTGGAGGGGGAGGAAGTGCCTCAGGATTGGAATAGAAGTAGGGTTACTCTAATCCACAAGGGAGGGGGTAAGTCAAGGGAGGACATAGGTAATTACAGACCCATCGCAGTAATGAACACCCTGGCAAAAACATTTGGGTGGGTGATAAACGATAAGCTGAGGAAATGGATAGAGGAGAAAAGGGTTCTCGGAGAGGAACAGAGTGGTTTTAGGAAGGGGAGAGGTGGCCTAGAAAATGTGCTAGTGATGAAGGAAGTCATAGAGAGGAATAAAAAGGTAGGAAGAGAGCTGTATTTAGTATTCCTAGATTTGGAAAAGGCATATGATAGGGTAGATAGGAGCAAGTTAATGACACTACTGATGCACAGAGGGGTAGACAGGAAGGTAGTGCAGGTGATTAGAAAGATGTATGAGGAAAATGAGGTGAAGTTTACGATAGGTGATGTTAGCACTGGATGGCTGAGAAATAACATAGGAGTACGTCAGGGTTGTGTGATCTCCCCATCACTATTTAATTTATACATAGAGGAATTGATAGTGAGGATTAGGATGACAGGGAAGGGAGTCAGTGTTGGGGATAGGAGATTAGGGTGCCTAGCCTATGCTGACGACATTGTGGTAATGGCAGAGAGCAAGAAGGACATGGAAGAGATGTTGCAGGTAGCCAGTATATATGGGCGAGAGTGGAATGTTAGGTACAGTGAAAGAAAATGCAAGGTGATGGAGTTTAATAGCCAGGAGGAGGGACAGTGGGTGTTAGGAAACAACATTCTGGAGGTGGTGGATAGGTACACTTACTTAGGGCTAGAAGTGAGTAAAGAAGGAATTGGAGGAGAGAAACAGATGAAGATAAATGAGGGGAAGGCCAGGAAGATGACGGGAATGATAATTAATGCAGGTAGTAGATCAATTAATAAGTACGAAGTAGGGAGGAGTTTATGGAAGGGGATGGCTGTGCCGTACTGTCTATATGGGTCTGAGATTACCTATTACCGGGAGGGGGACGTAGCAAAGCTAGAGAAGAGTCAGAATAGAATAGGCAGGTGGGGGTTGGGTGCTCCACGCAGTACAGCAGTAGAAGCCATTAGAGGAGAGATGGGCTGGAGTACTTTCAGGGAGAGAATAATTAAAGGGAAATTAAACTTTGTAAAGAAGATGGAAGGACTTGATGAGGATAGGTGGGCAAAGCAGATACTGAGAGAAGGTAATAGCAGGTCGTCATGGAAGAAAGAAACGAATAGATGGAAAAGAAGGGAGAATTTGGAAGAGGATTGGCATAGGATGAAGCCCAGAGAGGTAAAGAAAAGGATAGAAGAGGGTGGATTAGCTAGATGGCAGGCAGGGATGGAAGCTAAGTCCACACTGAAATGGTATAGGTGGAAGGAGAGGCCCGAGGCACTCAAGTGGCATGTAGGAGATTGGGGCAGTAGACTACTAGTAAAGGCTAGGACAGGCACACTTGAGGTAAATGCAAGGAACAGGGATGGGTTAGACCAGGACTGTAGTAGTTGCAGAGGAGTCAGGGAGACCATAGGGCACTTCTTAGTAGAGTGTGGCAGGTACGATGAGGAAAGAGACAGGTTGATAGGATCTATAACGGCAGTGGTAGGAAGAGAAGAGTGGCGTAGAAGACTGGAGGAGGAGGAGGACGGAGGAATCCTCACAGTGCTGGGCCTGCACAGGGGAGAGAGGGAGAGAGAGAGAGAGAGAGAAAATCATAAGAGCAGCTAAAGAGTTCCTGACACAGGCGTGGGGAAAACGGACATAATATGGTTACAGTTGTGTTCCCTGTGATGTGCTCTCTGGTGCTCCTCCGCAGGTTGCAGAGGAATCAGGAGCAGAACACTGAAGGGAAAGAGGACCTACGAAGCGATAAAAAGCGAAAGAGGTCACAAGAAGAAGAAAAAGAAGACTTTACATTTGCGAGCGCCTGATACAAAGTTGGCTACATGTGTGTGGCACATTTCTGTTCTTTCAACGAGTTGGTGAGGTCGTACAGACAGTGGAAATGGCAGAAAAGTGTGGTATAAGAGCCAAGTATATAACTGCAAATGAGAGAACGCATCATCAAGAGGAAAAAAGAAGCGTGGGAAGAAGTCGCTACCCTATTCAATGCTGCTGGTTATGGACCACCAAGAAGCCAGCAACAGTTGAAGAAAGTTTGGGAGAATGCAAAAGGAAAGTAAGTATTCTTGAATTTATTAAAGTAATATTAGTTGTGACTCACTTCCCCCATACATAGCCAGGCACCAGCTTAGGGATTGGCGAGGGCCAGTTTTATTTACATGTAAGGAATAACATACTTTTCAAATGCTGAGCAGTAATTTCAGGCTAAATAATCTTATTTTGGTGTAAATAGATTCTCATGGCAGCTAAAGGTATGATTATCTGTGGTGTAATTTATCAAGGTTCATATAGCCTAAGTAACCACATGCTAAGCCTCAGTTAGGTTAGGGCTAGCCAAATTTTATCCTCACTTATGTGTTATTGGAGCATATACCGTATATAATTTAAGGCTATATACTGGTTGGCCTAATTGCTTTGAACAAAAAGCATCATTTAACCACTTACTCTTTTGTCTAATTTTCAGAGCAAAGAAAGAGCATGGTTTTCATAAGCGGGAGGTTATGAGGACAGGTGGTGGTGCTCCTCCAAAGCCTGAAGATGCCGAGACATCTAAAATCCTCACCATCATCGCTGATGACCTTGATGGTGAAGAGAATGAACTGGACAGTGATGCGACTCAGAGTACTGGTAAGTCCTACTTTTTGTGAAATGTTAAACCTGTTGCACTATTATCATGTCTCACAAGGTACGGCCCATACCTGTGTAATTATTATGATAAGGTAAATCATTCATTGCTTTCATATTTGGTTGATGCCTTCCAGTTTGTAAAAAATGCTATCTTCAAAGCTAGACTTAGGCTATCATACTGTACCACTCCAGTTTGGAGGAATTAGTAGTCCTACAGTTTGCATAAACATGTTTTCCAATATAATCATAGCATAATTTTTTTCTGTCTTTTAGGTCAGGCACAGTTTGTGATGGTTATCAGCTATGATGGGTGTGAATTTGATATATCAGTGATTGATGCCGCCCAAATAACACCACAGCACTAACATTTCCACTAACTAATCTAACTAAAATCATTTGTGATAAATTCAATTAAGGTTCTGACTAATGTATTGTAGATTTTGGAAATTAAAACTACAAATAACAGTTTCTGTTTTTGGTTTGTTTATCCAACCTGTACTGTATATACATCAAGGTGACAAAAAAAACGAAGTTTAGGTTAAAATTGTTTTTATTGACTTTGAAGTTGGTGTTTGGTCAGTTTAAGCATAATGATATTTTTCTCCTAAGCAAAATAAGCATAGTGAAGATATTTTCTCCTAAGCAAAATATTCTCTGATGATTTGCTGTCTTTTAAAGCATCCTTGAATATTTCTCACTGCTCGAGGTTGCTGCCTCAATTCATCCTCTTGTATGATGTTTCCTTGGTCATCTGGATCCTCAGGTTCATGAATTGCATGATCTGGCTCTGGTACTCTGTAGGCAATGGCCATATTGTGGAGAACTGCAGCAGCAACAATTATATGTTTTGTGTTTCTCAAAGAAGTTCTCATTTTCTTCCCAAGGCAAGCAAATCTTCTCTTTAATAGTCCAAATGCTCTCTCAATAATGTTTCGTGTTCTGATATGAGAAGCATTATAGCGGTTCTCTCCACGGCCATGAGGAGCCGTCAGAGGAGTCAGCAAATATTCACGACAGGGGTAGCCATTGTCACCCAACAAGTGTCCAGGCAGGATACCATCTTCGAGTTCCTGACAGAGTCGACTGTTATCAAAGATATTGCTGTCGTGTGCACTGCCAGGCCACCGAGCTACAACGTTGTACCGCTGCAACTGAGGGCCACATACTGCCTGTACATTAAACGAAAAGTGGCCTTTTCTGTTGCGGAAAACTTCAGGACGCGGGTGACTTGGCATCTCAATTGCAATATGAGTGCAGTCAATGCACCCAATTACACCTGGCATTCCAGCTATAGTCATAAATTCATGCTTGATCCTGGCGATATCAGCTTGGGCTGGAAACTTGATGAACTCTGCACACAAACTTCCAATTGCATATGCCACCTTGGCAACACATCTACTAACATATGACTGTGATACGTCACACCAATCTGATATACCAAGTTGGTCGTTCCCAGTGGCAATGTATCTCAGTCCATTTAGGACCTGTAGGTGAGATGGCACGGGACAGCCTGTAGAAAAAGAAAAATGAAATACTTCACTCAAACCATGTACAGGCACAATTCTCAGCCTATTTTACTTAACAAATTGTATCATCTTTTACTGTATAAATAAATTGATCTCTAGGCAGATTCATATAGCCTTTCAGATAACACATTTATCAGAAACCAAATAAAATAATTTGCCTTAGCAAACCAAGTACAGTACATCATAGGAGTTACAGTATGTAGGCAGTACAGTAAACATAACAACCACTTTTACTTGTGCTCACAGTAGTGAGCACCTTATTTACCACAGCTACCTAGTACTTTACTAGTAATGAAATACTGTTTGATAAGTAAAAATGGACATTGGTCAATTGTGAATAGCTCATCACCTGACAAATATTTAAGCACAAAAACAAGGTGATAATGACCCATGTGGGCCATGCCTACCTCTGTTGTTAAGAACATGGGGTAGTTGATGCTCTATCCGTGCAATCAATGAAAGTGCACATTTTTTACTTAATCGGAACCTCATCAGGAATTCTTCCTCTGTCATGGCGTGGAATGGATTGCTTTGGTCTGTCATAACCCTTCGTATGTGGCTATGTTGATAGCGCTGAAGGTTTCGGAGATGACGGAATTGTCGATGCATGCTGAAATATACAAGTAATGTTTGTTAGACTGAAAAAAATGTATGTTAATGTTTCACTCTTACAATTTGTGTAGATATAAATGTGTGCTTGCTCAAAAGTTGAGTCTTCTCTGTCAGTAAGAATAGTATAATTCCATTTTAAGTGAGCACTCTACAGATAAATGTAACTTTTTTGGTTTCCAGGCACATACTGCATGTCTCATAGGGCTAGGTAAGGCTAAGTTTAACAAAAAATAATGGTTAGTATTAGGTTAGCTTCCAGAATCCACATGTTGAGGTCTGCAGAGACTGGGGCAAGTTAGATTAATAATTCTTTCAAGTTTCTATACTATACTGGTACCTAGAATATTATATATTATTCTAACACACAACTTTGGCAAAGAGTAATCTGTTGTGTAAGGAATACTGTAAATATTTTATCTACATGCCTATCTAACCAAATCTTACCTTACCTAATCTCAACTTCTCCAAGTCACACATAAATTAAAATTTGCCCAATAATAATCGTTTCCCTTAAAAAACAGAGGAACTAGCATGAGTTACAAACCAATACCTTTTCCATACATGAGTTTTCATATTTATTGCAGTAATGTAATTTATTTAGGGGTACACATGACAGGTTTGCTTGCAACTATTTTATCACTTGCTTTGTTTCACACCACCACACAACCTTCCATTATGATGCCTTGAAAACATTGCTTTCTCATTCAAAAAGGGTGTAGTGTACAAGTTAACATCAGTGTACTGCAGTGCTTGAAAAATAATCAAAGAAATCTTCACCTGGTCATAAACTTGGCAGATTCAGGCAGAAGCTTGTTGTTGTTGTGCTCGAACTCCGAGAGAACTCTCCGAGCTTATAAAATATGGAGTTTGGCCCACCTGTTCAATTATTTTTCTTTCTTTGTATATGTTATTATTTTTGTAAGACATCAAATGATAATATAAGAGCTATTCACGAGCAAATAATAAACATTAATAATAATATTAACTTGTAGGGTTTACGAAAGGCTGTCTAGATCACCCTTAAAAGTATTCCTTAAATTATAGGAAAGCCTAAATTTTATAGGGCCTGTATATGTTCGAAGCATAGGAATTTACTATAGGGTCTATATTATAGTCCCTATGTTTTGTCTTTGCATACGGCCGTTAGTGTATTCACTTTTCCACAGTCACGTAGGTAGTGTTATAGTGTGTGTCACGATGTCCTGTTTACTGCGTTGTGATAGCTTGATGGTGACTTGCAGAGGTGATGGTGTCCAAGGAGGGCTTGCGTGTGGCAGCCGTCCTTACATCCCCCATGTTATGTCCAAGGAGGGCGCGGGGCGGGACTTGTGTAATCTATTAATGAGCGCACCAAGGTCTTGTATGCGGAGAGAATTACAACGCTTAAGGCTTTCACAACTATTCCTTGCATGGCATTTTTCCTTAAGGTGGGAATCCAAGTTAGATTATAAAATATTTGACTATGTATGTGTATGTGTATGTATGCATGTATCTTTAGACTAACCCTCTCTCTCTCCCAGGAGGTAAAGGATAGTCAAGAGGAGATTGTCTAGTAGATACAGCTGTGAGGGTGGGAGGTGAAGGGATGATGGGGAAGGAGAGGAGTAGGAGGAGTAGGGGAAGGGGGAGGAGGTATAAGAGTGGAAGGAAGGTTATTGGATGGTATGTGGTGGGTTAGAGGATGGAAAAGTGAGTGAGGTATCAATGAAAGGTTCTGCAATGAAGGCTTCAATGTCAGAGATGATCTCACTAGGGGAAGGAGGGGATGAGGGAGTGGGAGTAACCATATTCTTGGCCGGAGGCTGTAGGGAAGAAGTTTTAGTGATTACAGAGGAAGTAGAGTGAGTAGAAGGTTTTGGAGAGAAGTACAGGAGTGACGCTTGGTGTTAGGTACTGGAGTAGGACGTGGGAGGGGATAAGGTTTGAAGTTGAAGAAGTAGAGGTTGGGGTATCTGGGTTCAGGAGAGAAAAATAATTATTCACTGGCACTGGTAGGTGAGATAAGTGGAGGAGGTATTTGTGCTAGATGAAGGAACAAGAGGAGTGGGAGATGGAACAGTGAGAGTAGAAGAAGGATGGGATGTAGTAGGAGGAATGCCAGTGTTAGTGGTGGTTTGTGGGGTGTTAATGGAGATGCGCTGAGAGAGAGGAACCTGTTGGAAGCCACAGAAACGGGCTTCTTATCTAGCTTCTCTGAGTGTTTGGTCATGTTTGAAGCCGAGGGCAGCAACCTCTGATTTAAATTTATAAACAGAACAGCCTCGGAAGAAAACATTATGTTCTTGGTGATGCAGTTTGCACAGATGTGTATTGTTGAAGGATAGTTCGTACGGGTATAGCCAGGTGAGGCACAGAGAGGGCAACGTGCAGTGGATCTACAGTATTTTGCTGGATGTCTGAATCTCCAGCAGTTTTGGCACTGAAGGAGGGGAGGAAAGTAAGGTTTAATCTTATAGAAGGCTCCTCCTATGTATACCCTGTCTGGAAGATCTTGTCATTTGAGTGCAATTGTTGCAATATTTACTGTATGTTTGCAACGGCCACGAGGATTAATGCTAAAGCAGGACACATGAGTGATATCATGTTGGTCTGCAATCAGTTCAGAAAGATGAGAACAGTTTCACCAACTGATGCCGTCTGGGCAGATTTCATTGTGAATGAGAACAGTACCAGAACCAGTAGGAGTGTTGAGTTGATTCTCAGGGGACACAGGGAACAGAACCAGTAGGAGTGTTGAGTTGAGTCTCAGGGGACACAGGGAACAGAACCAGTAGGAGTGTTGAGTTGAGTCTCAGGGGACACAGGGAACAGAACCAGTAGGAGTGTTGAGTTGAGTCTCAGGGGACACAGGGAACAGAACCAGTAGGAGTGTTGAGTTGAGTCTCAGGGGACACAGGGAACAGAACCAGTAGGAGTGTTGAGTTGAGTCTCAGGGGACACAGGGAACAGAACCAGTAGGAGTGTTGAGTTGAGTCTCAGGGGACACAGGGAACAGAACCAGTAGGAGTGTTGAGTTGAGTCTCAGGGGACACAGGGAATGGTTTCCCATCAAGGTCTTTAAGTGTGAGCATTGCTTCAGTTTGGGATTCTGAGTCAACAATGACTAGGTGAGATTTGTGAGGTCGTGTGTGGAAGGTTACCTTTCCACCTGTTTTTGGATGCATTTCTGAAATTGTAAAGTGTTTTTTGAATATAGAGCATGAGCAAGGATAGGGAAGTATTTGTTCAATTGGCGAGGACCAAAGAAGATGGATAAAGGAAGGTGATTAGTGGTAGTGGATGGGCGTGGGTGTGGGTGAGAGGAGGGAACAGTCTGAGTTAAAGAAGAGGAAGAGACCAGAGTGGAGAGTTGATGTGTGGTTCTAAGGTGGTTGTACTGAAGGAAGATACGGATGTAGAAGTAAAGGTTGAGAAATATGTAAAAGAAGAGGTGATTGAGACGAGGGAGTTGACAGGTGATTGAGACGAGGGAGTTGACAGGTGATTGAGACGAGGGAGTTGACAGGTGATTGAAACGAGGGAGTTGACAGGTGGATGAGACGAGGGAGTTGACAGGTGGATGAGACGAGGGAGTTGACAGGTGGATGAGACGAGGGAGTTGACAGGTGATTGAGACGAGGGAGTTGACAGGTGGATGAGACGAGGGAGTTGACAGGTGGATGAGACGAGGGAGTTGACAGGTGATTGAGACGAGAGAGTTGACAGGTGGATGAGACAACGGAGTTGACAGAGGTGATTGAGACGAGGGAGTTGACAGGTGGATGAGACGAGGGAGTTGACAGGTGGATGAGACGAGGGAGTTGACAGGTGGATGAGACGAAGGAGTTGACAGAGGTGATTGAGACGAGGGAGTTGACAGGTGGATGAGACGAGGGAGTTGACAGGTGGATGAGACGAGGGAGTTGACAGGTGGATGAGACGAGGGAGTTAACAGGTGGATGAGACGAGGGAGTTGACAGGTGGATGAGACGAGGGAGTTGACAGGTGATTGAGACGAGGGAGTTGATAGGTGGATGAGACGAGGGAGTTGACAGGTGGATGAGACGAAGGAGTTGACAGGTGGATGAGAAGAGTGAGTTGACGGGTGGATGAGACGAGGGAGTTGACAGGTGGATGAGACGAGGGAGTTGACAGGTGGATGAGACGAGGGAGTTGACAGGTGGATGAGACGAGGGAGTTGACAGGTGGATGAGACGAGGGAGTTGACAGGTGGATGAGAAGAGGGAGTTGACAGGTGGATGAGACGAGGGAGTTGACAGGTGGATGAGACGAGGGAGTTGACAGGTGGATGATACGAGGGAGTTGACAGGTGGATGAGACGAGGGAGTTGACAGGTGATTGAGACGAGGGAGTTGACAGGTGGATGAGACGAGGGAGTTGACAGGTGGATGAGACGAGGGAGTTGACAGGTGGATGATACGAGGGAGTTGACAGGTGGATGAGACGAGGGAGTTGACAGGTGGATGAGAAGAGGGAGTTGACAGGTGATTGAGACGAGGGAGTTGACAGGTGGATGAGACGAGGGAGTTGACAGGTGATTGAGACGAGGGAGTTGACAGGTGGATGAGACGAGGGAGTTGACAGGTGGATGAGACGAGGGAGTTGACAGGTGGATGAGACGAGGGAGTTGACAGGTGGATGAGAAGAGGGAGTTGACAGGTGGATGAGACGAGGGAGTTGACAGGTGGATGAGACGAGGGAGTTGACAGGTGGATGAGAAGAGGGAGTTGACAGGTGATTGAGACGAGGGAGTTGACAGGTGGATGAGACGAGGGAGTTGACAGGTGGATGAGACGAGGGAGTTGACAGGTGGATGAGACGAGGGAGTTGACAGGTGATTGAGACGAGGGAGTTGACAGGTGGATGAGACGAGGGAGCTGACAGGTGGATGAGACGAGGGAGTTGACAGGTGGATGAGACGAGGGAGTTGACAGGTGGATGGTTAGAGGAGTTTTCAGAGCAAAGTTGGGGGGGATGATTTTTTTTGTTATAAATGTTCATAATTAGTCATGGAGAGTCGAGTGTAAGTGTGAGATATAACTGGTTTGTTCCCCATAACCCCCATGGAGAGTAAAGGAAAGGAAAATGGGAGGATATACTGTGCCCGTGACACCCTCAGGCCATCCATGAGTGAACTTGTTGTTAGCCTTTCAGCCTCTCAGCACAACTGCCACACTTTAGGAAACAAGGGGAGAGTGGAAGGTTAAGAAGAAAAGATAGATGAAACAAGGGATCTAATGTCCAGATTCTGAGGTATTTTTGTCAGATGAATTGACTTTCCGAATAAATTAATTGATATTACTACATTAATGACCTTCTGTTAAAAATTTTCTGTAAAAATATAGATGCCATTTATAAAGTACAACCTTTTATAAGAATCCATGTCTGTTAAACCAATTTCGTTCCCTGGCTAAAAACACTAACTTCAGCCTTGCATAGCACACCTGTATTACAAACCTGCAGCATTACACACGTGTCCTGTCCACACCTGCAGGCACAAAGGAACAGTTTGCTTGTTGCTGGACTCACAGTTTGTTCCCGCAGCTAAAGGAGTCCAATGGTGTCTGTTGAGGAAGGAACAGTATTAGAGAAATCAGAAAAAAATTATAATAATTTCAAAAACCATATAAAACATTAATAAACAAAGAAATCAAGATAAAATACTAAATAAGGTGATTTTGTACGCATTATTTCAGTTATTTTTTCACAAGTTTACAACGAGACTTTCATCATTAGACAATTTGCAGGTATGACCCTGAGTTACATTGTGGAATATGTCATCAGTTAGATCATAAGAGCCACCGAGGTCACTGTAGGATGTTAACAAAGAACTAAACAGCCAATGGGAAATTAATGAATTTAAATAAAAACAGATCATTACCAGAAAAAGTTATATTCTAGGTATCATAATCTGCCGAGAAGGTGTGATACAATTTTACTACTACTACTACTACTACTATTAGGGAAGGAAGGGGAAGGTGGGGGGAGAGAGGATAAGGGAGAGAAGGGAAGAATAGAGAGGGGGAAGGGGGAAGGGAGAGAGAGAGGGTTAGTCTAAAGATACATGCATACATACACATACACATACATAGTCAAATATTTTATAATCTAACTTGGATTCCCACCTTAAGGAAAAATGCCATGCAAGGAATAGTTGTGAAAGCCTTAAGCGTTGTAATTCTCTCCGCATACAAGACCTTGGTGCGCTCATTAATAGATTACACAAGTCCCGCCCCGCGCCCTTCTTGGACATAACATGGGGGATGTAAGGACGGCTGCCACACGCAAGCCCTCCTTGGACACCATCACCTCTGCAAGTCACCATCAAGCTATCACAACGCAGTAAACAGGACATCGTGACACACACTATAACACTACCTACGTGACTGTGGAAAAGTGAATACACTAACGGCCGTATGCAAAGACAAAACATAGGGACTATAATATAGACCCTATAGTAAATTCCTATGCTTCGAACATATACAGGCCCTATAAAATTTAGGCTTTCCTATAATTTAAGGAATACTTTTAAGGGTGATCTAGACAGCCTTTCGTAAACCCTACAAGTTAATATTATTATTAATGTTTATTATTTGCTCGTGAATAGCTCTTATATTATCATTTGATGTCTTACAAAAATAATAACATATACAAAGAAAGAAAAATAATTGAACAGGTGGGCCAAACTCCATATTTTATAAGCTCGGAGAGTTCTCTCGGAGTTCGAGCACAACAACAACAAGCTTCTGCCTGAATCTGCCAAGTTTATGACCAGGTGAAGATTTCTTTGATTATTTTTCAAGCACTGCAGTACACTGATGTTAACTTGTACACTACACCCTTTTTGAATGAGAAAGCAATGTTTTCAAGGCATCATAATGGAAGGTTGTGTGGTGGTGTGAAACAAAGCAAGTGATAAAATAGTTGCAAGCAAACCTGTCATGTGTACCCCTAAATAAATTACATTACTGCAATAAATATGAAAACTCATGTATGGAAAAGGTATTGGTTTGTAACTCATGCTAGTTCCTCTGTTTTTTAAGGGAAACGATTATTATTGGGCAAATTTTAATTTATGTGTGACTTGGAGAAGTTGAGATTAGGTAAGGTAAGATTTGGTTAGATAGGCATGTAGATAAAATATTTACAGTATTCCTTACACAACAGATTACTCTTTGCCAAAGTTGTGTGTTAGAATAATATATAATATTCTAGGTACCAGTATAGTATAGAAACTTGAAAGAATTATTAATCTAACTTGCCCCAGTCTCTGCAGACCTCAACATGTGGATTCTGGAAGCTAACCTAATACTAACCATTATTTTTTGTTAAACTTAGCCTTACCTAGCCCTATGAGACATGCAGTATGTGCCTGGAAACCAAAAAAGTTACATTTATCTGTAGAGTGCTCACTTAAAATGGAATTATACTATTCTTACTGACAGAGAAGACTCAACTTTTGAGCAAGCACACATTTATATCTACACAAATTGTAAGAGTGAAACATTAACATACATTTTTTTCAGTCTAACAAACATTACTTGTATATTTCAGCATGCATCGACAATTCCGTCATCTCCGAAACCTTCAGCGCTATCAACATAGCCACATACGAAGGGTTATGACAGACCAAAGCAATCCATTCCACGCCATGACAGAGGAAGAATTCCTGATGAGGTTCCGATTAAGTAAAAAATGTGCACTTTCATTGATTGCACGGATAGAGCATCAACTACCCCATGTTCTTAACAACAGAGGTAGGCATGGCCCACATGGGTCATTATCACCTTGTTTTTGTGCTTAAATATTTGTCAGGTGATGAGCTATTCACAATTGACCAATGTCCATTTTTACTTATCAAACAGTATTTCATTACTAGTAAAGTACTAGGTAGCTGTGGTAAATAAGGTGCTCACTACTGTGAGCACAAGTAAAAGTAGTTGTTATGTTTACTGTACTGCCTACATACTGTAACTCCTATGATGTACTGTACTTGGTTTGCTAAGGCAAATTATTTTATTTGGTTTCTGATAAATGTGTTATCTGAAAGGCTATATGAATCTGCCTAGAGATCAATTTATTTATACAGTAAAAGATGATACAATTTGTTAAGTAAAATAGGCTGAGAATTGTGCCTGTACATGGTTTGAGTGAAGTATTTCATTTTTCTTTTTCTACAGGCTGTCCCGTGCCATCTCACCTACAGGTCCTAAATGGACTGAGATACATTGCCACTGGGAACGACCAACTTGGTATATCAGATTGGTGTGACGTATCACAGTCATATGTTAGTAGATGTGTTGCCAAGGTGGCATATGCAATTGGAAGTTTGTGTGCAGAGTTCATCAAGTTTCCAGCCCAAGCTGATATCGCCAGGATCAAGCATGAATTTATGACTATAGCTGGAATGCCAGGTGTAATTGGGTGCATTGACTGCACTCATATTGCAATTGAGATGCCAAGTCACCCGCGTCCTGAAGTTTTCCGCAACAGAAAAGGCCACTTTTCGTTTAATGTACAGGCAGTATGTGGCCCTCAGTTGCAGCGGTACAACGTTGTAGCTCGGTGGCCTGGCAGTGCACACGACAGCAATATCTTTGATAACAGTCGACTCTGTCAGGAACTCGAAGATGGTATCCTGCCTGGACACTTGTTGGGTGACAATGGCTACCCCTGTCGTGAATATTTGCTGACTCCTCTGACGGCTCCTCATGGCCGTGGAGAGAACCGCTATAATGCTTCTCATATCAGAACACGAAACATTATTGAGAGAGCATTTGGACTATTAAAGAGAAGATTTGCTTGCCTTGGGAAGAAAATGAGAACTTCTTTGAGAAACACAAAACATATAATTGTTGCTGCTGCAGTTCTCCACAATATGGCCATTGCCTACAGAGTACCAGAGCCAGATCATGCAATTCATGAACCTGAGGATCCAGATGACCAAGGAAACATCATACAAGAGGATGAATTGAGGCAGCAACCTCGAGCAGTGAGAAATATTCAAGGATGCTTTAAAAGACAGCAAATCATCAGAGAATATTTTGCTTAGGAGAAAATATCTTCACTATGCTTATTTTGCTTAGGAGAAAAATATCATTATGCTTAAACTGACCAAACACCAACTTCAAAGTCAATAAAAACAATTTTAACCTAAACTTCGTTTTTTTTGTCACCTTGATGTATATACAGTACAGGTTGGATAAACAAACCAAAAACAGAAACTGTTATTTGTAGTTTTAATTTCCAAAATCTACAATACATTAGTCAGAACCTTAATTGAATTTATCACAAATGATTTTAGTTAGATTAGTTAGTGGAAATGTTAGTGCTGTGGTGTTATTTGGGCGGCATCAATCACTGATATATCAAATTCACACCCATCATAGCTGATAACCATCACAAACTGTGCCTGACCTAAAAGACAGAAAAAAATTATGCTATGATTATATTGGAAAACATGTTTATGCAAACTGTAGGACTACTAATTCCTCCAAACTGGAGTGGTACAGTATGATAGCCTAAGTCTAGCTTTGAAGATAGCATTTTTTACAAACTGGAAGGCATCAACCAAATATGAAAGCAATGAATGATTTACCTTATCATAATAATTACACAGGTATGGGCCGTACCTTGTGAGACATGATAATAGTGCAACAGGTTTAACATTTCACAAAAAGTAGGACTTACCAGTACTCTGAGTCGCATCACTGTCCAGTTCATTCTCCTCACCATCAAGGTCATCAGCGATGATGGTGAGGATTTTAGATGTCTCGGCATCTTCAGGCTTTGGAGGAGCACCACCACCTGTCCTCATAACCTCCCGCTTATGAAAACCATGCTCTTTCTTTGCTCTGAAAATTAGACAAAAGAGTAAGTGGTTAAATGATGCTTTTTGTTCAAAGCAATTAGGCCAACCAGTATATAGCCTTAAATTATATACGGTATATGCTCCAATAACACATAAGTGAGGATAAAATTTGGCTAGCCCTAACCTAACTGAGGCTTAGCATGTGGTTACTTAGGCTATATGAACCTTGATAAATTACACCACAGATAATCATACCTTTAGCTGCCATGAGAATCTATTTACACCAAAATAAGATTATTTAGCCTGAAATTACTGCTCAGCATTTGAAAAGTATGTTATTCCTTACATGTAAATAAAACTGGCCCTCGCCAATCCCTAAGCTGGTGCCTGGCTATGTATGGGGGAAGTGAGTCACAACTAATATTACTTTAATAAATTCAAGAATACTTACTTTCCTTTTGCATTCTCCCAAACTTTCTTCAACTGTTGCTGGCTTCTTGGTGGTCCATAACCAGCAGCATTGAATAGGGTAGCGACTTCTTCCCACGCTTCTTTTTTCCTCTTGATGATGCGTTCTCTCATTTGCAGTTATATACTTGGCTCTTATACCACACTTTTCTGCCATTTCCATTGTCTGTACGACCTCACCAACTCGTTGAAAGAACAGAAATGTGCCACACACATGTAGCCAACTTTGTATCAGGCGCTCGCAAATGTAAAGTCTTCTTCTTCTTCTTCTTGTGACCTCTTTCGCTTTTTATCGCTTCGTAGGTCCTCTTTCCCTTCAGTGTTCTGCTCCTGATTCCTCTGCAACCTGCGGAGGAGCACCAGAGAGCACATCACAGGGAACACAACTGTAACCATATTATGTCCGTTTTCCCCACGCCTGTGTCAGGAACTCTTTAGCTGCTCTTATGATTTTCTCTCTCTCTCTCTCTCTCCCTCTCTCCCCTGTGCAGGCCCAGCACTGTGAGGATTCCTCCGTCCTCCTCCTCCTCCAGTCTTCTACGCCACTCTTCTCTTCCTACCACTGCCGTTATAGATCCTATCAACCTGTCTCTTTCCTCATCGTACCTGCCACACTCTACTAAGAAGTGCCCTATGGTCTCCCTGACTCCTCTGCAACTACTACAGTCCTGGTCTAACCCATCCCTGTTCCTTGCATTTACCTCAAGTGTGCCTGTCCTAGCCTTTACTAGTAGTCTACTGCCCCAATCTCCTACATGCCACTTGAGTGCCTCGGGCCTCTCCTTCCACCTATACCATTTCAGTGTGGACTTAGCTTCCATCCCTGCCTGCCATCTAGCTAATCCACCCTCTTCTATCCTTTTCTTTACCTCTCTGGGCTTCATCCTATGCCAATCCTCTTCCAAATTCTCCCTTCTTTTCCATCTATTCGTTTCTTTCTTCCATGACGACCTGCTATTACCTTCTCTCAGTATCTGCTTTGCCCACCTATCCTCATCAAGTCCTTCCATCTTCTTTACAAAGTTTAATTTCCCTTTAATTATTCTCTCCCTGAAAGTACTCCAGCCCATCTCTCCTCTAATGGCTTCTACTGCTGTACTGCGTGGAGCACCCAACCCCCACCTGCCTATTCTATTCTGACTCTTCTCTAGCTTTGCTACGTCCCCCTCCCGGTAATAGGTAATCTCAGACCCATATAGACAGTACGGCACAGCCATCCCCTTCCATAAACTCCTCCCTACTTCGTACTTATTAATTGATCTACTACCTGCATTAATTATCATTCCCGTCATCTTCCTGGCCTTCCCCTCATTTATCTTCATCTGTTTCTCTCCTCCAATTCCTTCTTTACTCACTTCTAGCCCTAAGTAAGTGTACCTATCCACCACCTCCAGAATGTTGTTTCCTAACACCCACTGTCCCTCCTCCTGGCTATTAAACTCCATCACCTTGCATTTTCTTTCACTGTACCTAACATTCCACTCTCGCCCATATATACTGGCTACCTGCAACATCTCTTCCATGTCCTTCTTGCTCTCTGCCATTACCACAATGTCGTCAGCATAGGCTAGGCACCCTAATCTCCTATCCCCAACACTGACTCCCTTCCCTGTCATCCTAATCCTCACTATCAACTCCTCTATGTATAAATTAAATAGTGATGGGGAGATCACACAACCCTGACGTACTCCTATGTTATTTCTCAGCCATCCAGTGCTAACATCACCTATCGTAAACTTCACCTCATTTTCCTCATACATCTTTCTAATCACCTGCACTACCTTCCTGTCTACCCCTCTGTGCATCAGTAGTGTCATTAACTTGCTCCTATCTACCCTATCATATGCCTTTTCCAAATCTAGGAATACTAAATACAGCTCTCTTCCTACCTTTTTATTCCTCTCTATGACTTCCTTCATCACTAGCACATTTTCTAGGCCACCTCTCCCCTTCCTAAAACCACTCTGTTCCTCTCCGAGAACCCTTTTCTCCTCTATCCATTTCCTCAGCTTATCGTTTATCACCCACCCAAATGTTTTTGCCAGGGTGTTCATTACTGCGATGGGTCTGTAATTACCTATGTCCTCCCTTGACTTACCCCCTCCCTTGTGGATTAGAGTAACCCTACTTCTATTCCAATCCTGAGGCACTTCCTCCCCCTCCAGTATCTTCTTGAACAGCCCAGCTAGTGCCTGCCTAAGTGCCTCCCCTCCATACTTTATAAATTCCCCCAAGATTCCATCTGTCCCACCTGCTTTTCCTATCTTGATGGCTCTTACTGCTGATGCTATGTCCTGTTCCTCTATCTCTATGCTCTCCATCTCCCTAACTTCACTGTATAGAGACAGGTATCCCATATGCTCTTCCTCTTCCCCATTCCATATAATCCTATTCCAATAATCTTCTATCACGGGCACCACCTCCTCCTCGCTGCTTGCCTCCCTGCCATTCACCTTCAGCTTAACCTCCTGGTGTGGACCTGTTTCACCCAGGTTCCTCCTTAACCGCCTCCAAGCTTCCTTTTCTCTCTCCCTCCGTGGCATGTTGCTCAGTGTTCTTGCCTGGTCTTCCTCCCACTTCCCTATCTTCTTTCTAATGGTTGACTGGGCCCCTTTCTTCGCCTCTACATACCTGTCCCACGCCTCTGCCCACTCTGCTTCGTACCTTCCTCCCATTTGCTTTGCCAGTCTAGCTAAGTTCCTTTGCTTCCTATTTTCCCTTTTTCTGTCTCCAATCGCCTTAGCTACCTCCTCATCCCACCATCCCTTCAGTTTTATTTTCCCTACCTTGAACTTCTTTACTCCAACGGACTTCATCGCCTGACGTTTTATGTGTTCCTTAATGTCCCCTTCCCATTCGCTCACTGTCCTTTTTACCTCTTCTACCTCTCCTGGCATAGTTTCATCCATTTCTCTGCAGTAAGCTATCCAATCTGCATTCTTTATATCCCACTTTTCTTTCCAAACTTCCTTCTTAACTCCTGTGGTTTTCCTCGTCTTCCCGCATGTGATCCCTATCAGGACGTGGTCTGAAAAATCTACCTCTTCATTTTTCCATATTTTACAGCCCTGCTTCTCTACCTGATCGTTAACCAACACATAATCTATTGCAGACTCACTTCTCCTATCTCTCCAGGTCACCGGGTCTTCTAACTCCCAGTTCTTGATCCTTAGGTCCGTATCCTCAACAAACTCTAAAATCATCTGCCCGTTTCTGTTCACTACCTCCTCCATTAGCCCTATGTGCCCATTCAAGTCCCCCATTATTACCCATCTATTCCTCCCTACCTTTTCCTTAATGCTTTTCAGCGTCTCATACAACTTCTTATTCTCGTCATGATTCATTCGACCCTCAACTCCCATATACACCACAGTCACCCACCAGTCACTCTCCTGTTCCCTAACCTTTACTGTTAATACATCACCCTTATTATACCCCAGTCCACTGTCTAACTCCCTAGTTAACTTGATCTCCTCGATGCTCCTACCCTCCTTCTCCCTCATAATTACCCCCACACCTCCACCTTTCTTCTCTCCAGCTTGCCTACCTCTACCGATTACTACCCAGCCCCCTTCACTCCACCCAACGTTATCATGCCACCCAGTTTCACCTACTCTTATCACATCATACTCTCTCCCTTCTTCTATCAGAGTCCTCCACTTTCCCTCACTCCACCCATTCGTGTTCAGGAAGGCAAGCAGCATCTCTCCCCTCCGCGCCCTTCCCTATTCCTGCCTAGCTGTCCTAGCCTCCTCCCAGTGCTGGGCCCACTCCACCACATTCCACGCCGTCCACACCTTCCCAATGTTGGACAAGTGGATACCGTCCTGTGCCCACACCTTCCTCCAATCCATCCTCTCCCACAGTTTTAATCCATCACACCCCCAGTCTTCCAGCTTTTCAACACACCTTCTATTGACCAGTTTCCTCTCCTGGCCAAACCTCCCTCTCTCCTTACCTCGCCTCATTGGGATACACATCACCAAGGGCCGCCTGTTAATTCTCTCCTTCACCATACTCACTATCTTCTCCATCACCCTTGTCGTCTCCATTCCACCTATCCCCTCCAAACCGTTCCCTCCTCCCTCCACCAACACCAGATCCTCAGGCCTTAGTTGGCTGAGGTTATCCTCCACAGTGTTGTGGATGTCCCTGATGTTGGCTCCTGGCACGCTTTTCTCTACTACATCGTACCTGCCTTTTGCCAGGGATTGGATCTCCTGTCCCACTCCCCGCATGAGGCTGTCTCCAAACACCCACAGTTTCCTACTTCCTCCCTTGCTAGCTGCCCTCAGGAATGGCTGCTTGCTATCAAGCACCTTCTCCCAGGAGTGTTGCCCCACTCCCATCCACGACCCTGGCCTCTCCCTGCCATGGTCCCCTCGCTTCCTCGGGCCACTGTTCTCCTGCTCCTTCCTACTATGGTCCTCCTGTTCCCTCCTAGTCCTTTCCTGCTCCCCTTTATCTCGCCCTTTTTCCGGCTTCTTTTCAGCCTGGTCTTGTCTGTCCTTGGGACGAACCGACCTGTCCTCCCTGTCAGGGTTATCTTCCCTCACCCTTTCCTGCTCCTTCCTCCCAGCCTTCTCACTATACGTGTGGTCCTGCTGTCCCTTCGACGGGTCCAGAGGTCCCTCCGTCTCCGTGCTAGGTTCGGGATCTCTGTCCTCGCTGCTTTGACCCTCTACCATCGTGGCGGGGACGGACCTACTGGCCCCCTTCCTTGTGTTGACCTCCTCATTACCCTCCACAGACTCCTCCGTGTCCGATCCTCCGACCTCACTTCTCACCGTCAGGCCCTCCCAGTTCCCCTCCTCCACCCTCGTGATACACGTATCGCAGAGAAACAGTAGGTTCCTACACTTAAGAACCTTGTTACTGACGCTCTGCAGGCCTACACACTTGAGGTGATACCATTCATCACATTTCTGGCAGGCTACCGCCCTAGCCCACTGTGCCACCTCCTGCCTACACTTTTTGCAGTCGTAGCTGTACATCTCTACTCCTTCTAGGGCTACCTCCAGCCCAAAATACACTTCTAATCTTCAAAAAAATCAGGAGCGTATGCTCACAGTACTCACCGCCATGTAGTAGGCTGTTGTTTTTATGCAATGTTTGATAGGCCCGTTCTCATGCTACCAGCTGACCGTCACCGCACCGCCGCGTCACACCAGATATTTCTCCGGCATACCAACTGTTTCGATGAGTACAGACATTCGCTTAACAGGGATACCAACCACACCCTCTCCTATAAGTTGCTTCAAACATAGCACTGAAAAATATAGGGCTTTCTTACACTTTCCTTAGGGTGTAAGGGAGGCCCTATAATTGGAGGTCCTATATTTTGTCTTTGCATACGGCTGTAAGGGAGCAATGCCTAGTGCCTTCACCCACTCTGGCTGATCTAACAGTTCACTTTGTAAATATACTCCCACAAACATTGAGTTGTTACCCTGACTTCTGCGCCGTTACACTATCACTTTTTACGTCAACTTTGTGGAAATCGACAAATTCTGGAGAGCACGCTGTCACACACAAGCAGTAATTATTGACAAATTTTGGAGTGCGCGCCATCATATACACACACAGCTGTTCGTCTACACTGTTTTCGTCATCAGTAAACAAATTTCAACACTCAGACAAACATTAGCTTCCCTGCATCTCATTATATGTGTCTTGTCTATTACCAACACTCTACCACCACCACCACTAGCGTCTAGCTCGCTCGCTCCCTTCCTGATAGGCTGACACACACACTCGTTCCATTCTTTCACACTCACACATCACCAACACTTCCTTCCTTCCACATTCACACTCACCAACACTCCCTTACGGGGAGAAGGGAGAAGGGAAAACTGTACAACTACAGATACGGTATATGGCTGGCTTGGCTGGCTATACGTTCACTTGTGAGTGTAGCCTCGTTTCTATGGATAATGGCTGACCACCCCACCCACCCACCCCACCGCCGATCAGACCAAAACTGGAATATGCAGAAGTAATATGGTCCCCACACACGCACGCACGCCCACACGCACACACACACACACACACACACACACACATGGTCCCCGCACAAGAAAAAGCCAGTGTTGAAAGTAGAAAGAATACAGAGAATTGCAACTAAGATGGTGCCAGAATTGGAAGACCTAACATATGAGGAAAGATTAAAACAAATGCAACTGAACAACATTGAAAGAGAGAAGAGAAAGAGGAGACTTAATCACAATATATAAATTGATGAACAACCTTGAGGAAACAGATAGAAAACACCTAATATTGACAAGAAAAGGAGAGGCTAGAAATTTAAAGACACAAGAAAATACTGCAAAAAGAAATTTGTTTGAGAGATACAAAAAAGTACAGTTTTCCCCAAAGAAGTATAGATACTTGGAATGGACTGATGGAAGAGGAGATAATGGCAAAGAATGTACATCAACTGAAGGAAAAACTGTACAAATATAGATACGGAGACATGACCACACGAGTGTAGCTCAGGCCCTGTATACTACAACTAGGGAAACACACACACATTAACATACTGCTCCCGGATGTGCGTGGTGTTGTGTGCGTGTGTGGGTCGAGCCCATAGGTATACATAGGTGTACATCCACTTCATGTCATTGTAATCCCCTTCCATGTTGAGAGAGTAGTTGTAATGTTTCACCCATTCCTAGACTCTCTCATGTTGTGCTGGGCTATGTTGCAGGATGAAGGATGGATGCTTAGTGTTTAGTGATGGGAGTATGTTGTGCTGGGCTATGTTGCAGGATGAAGGATGGATGCTTAGTGTTTAGTGATGGGAGTATGTTGTGCTGGGCTATGTTGCAGGATGAAGGATGGATGCTTAGTGTTTAGTGATGGGAGTATGTTGTGCTGGGCTATGTTGCAGGATGAAGGATGGATGCTTAGTGTTTAGTGATGGGAGTATGTTGTGCTGGGCTATGTTGCAGGATGAAGGATGGATGCTTAGTGTTTAGTGATGGGAGTATGTTGTGCTGGGCTATGTTGCAGGATGAAGGATGGATGCATAGTGTTTAGTGATGGAAGTATGTTGTGCTGGGCTATGTTGCAGGATGAAGGATGGATGCTTAGTGTTTAGTGATGGGAGTATGTTGTGCTGGGCTATGTTGCAGGATGAAGGATGGATGCTTAGTGTTTAGTGATGGGAGTATGTTGTGCTGGGCTATGTTGCAGGATGAAGGATGGATGCTTAGTGTTTAGTGATGGGAGTATGTTGTGCTGGGCTATGTTGTAGGATGAAGGATGGATGCACACACCGAAAAATAAAAGTGTAGTTCCTGAAGGATTAGTAATGTTGTTGGTGTATGTAAATGATATGACAGAGGGAGTGAATAATTATATGAGTCTATTTGCAGCTGATGCCAAATTACTAAGAATAATAGAGAGTAAAGAGGACTGTGAGCATTTACAAAAGGATTTAGATAAGAATTAAATTTGAGTAAATTTTGTGAAATGTAGTTTAACGCCAAAAAGTGTAAAGTTCTGGAAATAGTCAGTAGTAGAATGAGACGAAGAGGAAAGTATTCAATGGGAAATGAATGGATAAACAAAACAAATGTTGAGCAATATTTGTGAGTATGGATTACAGATAATTTGTCACCAGAGAAACATATCAATAAAATAACATGAGATACATATCAGCTGCTGAGAAATATAAGAATGGCTTTCAAATATCTGGGTGAAGAGATGATTAACAAATTGATAACATCATTGATGCAACCAAAGTTACAATATGCGGCAGTGATTTGGTCACCACATAAAAAAAAAGATATAAAGAAGCTTGAGAGATTACAAAGAGCAGCTACAAAAATGGCTCCAAGGCTGAGAAATTTACCTTATGAAGATAGACTTTCTAGACTGAAACTACCAATTCTTGAGAAAAGAAGAGAAAAGGCAGACTTTATAACAGTGTATAGAGCATCAAAAGATCTGGAAAAAATTTATAGAAATTATCTGTTTGTGTGTTAGGACAGAACAACAAGAGGACACGAGAACAAACTAAAAAAGAATACTGGCAAGAGGCATAAAAAATACACCTTCCCATATAGAAGCGTGGAATAAACTTGAGGCAGAAATAATTAATGCAAGAAATATTCATGATTTGAAAAGCAAACTAGATAATAATAGATTTGGATACGAGAAAGTACGAGCATAATTGTTTCCATGTAGTATATTACAACTAGGTAAATACAGCTGTGTGTGTGTGTGTGTGTGTGTGTGTGTGTGTGTGTGTGTGTGTGTGTGTGTGTGTGTGTGTGTGTGTGTGTGTGTGTGTGTGTGTGTGTGTGTGTGTGTGACAACCAACACACACCAGACCAGTATGAAACCTCACTGTATGCCTATCTAATATAGCAAAATACTGTAGATCCACCACACGCTGCCCTCTCTCTGCCTCACCTGGCCATACCTGTACAAACTGACCTTCAACAATACACATCTGTGCAAACTGCATCACCAAGAACATAATGTGTTCTTTAGAGGCTGTTCTGTTTACAAATTTGAATCAGAGGTTGCTGCCCTCGGCTTCAAACATGACCTAACACTCAAAGAAGCTAGACAAGAAGCCCATCGCTGTGGCTTCCAACAGGTTCCTCTCTCTCAGCACAGCTCCATTAACACCCCACAAACCACCACTAACACTGACTCTCCTCCTACTACTACATCCCATCCTTCTTCTTCCACTCACACACCTTCCTCTTCCACTCCTCTTGTTCCTTCATCTAGCACAAATACCTCCTCCACTTCTCTCACCCACCCTCTACTTGCTTCAGTGCCAGTGAATAATATTTTTTCTCTCCTAAACCCAGATATCCCAACCTCTACTCCTTCAACTCCAAACCTTACCCTCCTTCCACGTCCTACTCCAGTGCCTAACACCAAGCGTCACTCCTGTCCTTCTCCTCATTCTACTTCCTCTTTAATCACTAAAACTTCTTCCCTACAACCTCTAGCCAAGAAAATGTTTACTCCCACTCTCTCATCCCCTTCTTCCCCTAATGAGACTATCTCTGACCTTTCATTGATATCTCACTCCTTTTCCATCCTCCACCCGACCACATATTACCTTCAAGAACACCATTTGTATTTCAGCACATTTCCATGTTCCCCGGTGGAAAGTCTGTATGCAGAATCAGGCCGACCATCACTTTCCCAATGCTGCACTCTCCTTTCCCTCCCAAGTTATGTCAGACTACACCAGTTTTTCACCTCTAAGATCACCTAAAACCTCGCTAAAAACCGTACTACCATAGTGCGATACATCCCATCAGAGTGCCTAAAATGTACATTTATTTATATACTATTATATGTACTTGTGTGCAATATTCTACTACCCTCACCCTCCTACTGTCACCTTCAAATTGTGCCAACTGAACCTGACTGTTATTTATTTTTCTATCCATGCTCTTAATATAAGTCTTGATATATTATCCATCTACTGTGTATATATATATATATATATATATATATATATATATATATATATATATATATATATATATATATATATATATATATATATATATGTATATATATATATATATATATATATATATATATATATATATATATATATATATATATATATATGTGTGTATATGTATATATGTATATATATAATATATATATATATATATATATATATATATATATATATATATATATATATATATATATGTGTGTGTGTATATGTATATATATGTATATATATATATATATATATATATATATATATATATATATATATATATATATATATATATATATGTATATATGTGTATATATATATGCTTAGCATTCCATTTCATGTCACCAAAATACTGCATCCTCTATCTATCCTACTAATATTCACTCTTAGCAACATATGTCCTAACCCATTCCTGTAGCCGAACCACAATGCATTATTACAATTGACCATACCTGTTATGCCAGAAAACCTTTTATACTTTAATTTATACGTATCTATCATCATTCTCACAAAGCATCTCTTTTTCTGTTATACTACATGGAAAATCTATATGCATCCTTATTTGATGATATCGCTAATGACAACACTACAGACACTAATGACATTGGTACAGACATTATTAGAACTATAAATGGACATACAGACCTAGCCTCGCTGTCTAAATATTACAGTATTGAAGAATATAACGAGCACTCACAATCTACTTCAAGTACATCAAAACCTAGCCTTAACATCCTTCACCTTAACATTAGATCCCTCCAGAAAAACTATGATAACCTAACATCTCTCTTAAAGTGCTTAAAAAACCGGCCTCACATTATTGCACTCTCAGAAACTTGGCTGAAAAACACTACTCAACATCTCTACCATCTTGACGGCTATTCAACTTACCACTCCTGGAGACAGAACAAAGAACATGGAGGAGTTTACTAGTTAGCTCTGACATCCTTTCTGAACCCATTCAACAATATACTTGTAACTGTATGTATATTTTATCATTCCTTTGTTGATCTCATTTATATAAAGATATTTAGAAGGTACTGTAAAGAAGGATCAGTAGATGCCTTGTTGTTTCATGGTAAAGGCGATCACATTGCTTATAGAGACTTGTTCACGTCACTCATTGCTGACAACAGAAGCGCGCTCGCAGGATGTGATCGAGGTGAGATCTGTTTATTTCTTATATATTGTGGTATAAATTGACTGTTATGATGATTTATTGATTGTAAGCATTACTTGAAGTGCATGACAATGCCATGAGAATGTATGTGTATTCGTTCTGTGACTGGAAATGTATATTTTCAGTTCTTTACGACATGGTAGAGCCAGCCAGACATGGCATAGCCAGACATGGTTATGAAAATAGAGGACTGAGCTTCAATAAACGTCATCGGGAAATACGGGTTTCTGTTCACCCCGGTGAGGAAGCATGTCCTGCCATGCCTGTAAAACAGTTCACATTAATTAGAAGCCTGCGAAAGCCGCTACAGTAAAGAACTCGTCTCAACAAATGTGAAGATTGCTACGAGATGAGGGGATGCCACCTCACCCTAAGAAATCCCTTGTGTCAGCATTTCTGCCCCGGATACAAGCCGCACCCACAACAACGCCACCCCCACAGCCTCCATCTTATAATGCATCAAGGTCACAGGCAAGAGATTGTAGCTATACTGTAACAGTTCCTATATGGTAATATTGCCCTAAAATAGATTTGAATAGAATGGGCAATCTAGAAGTCAGGATATTTGTTCAGTGTAGCTACTCCCTCAGTATATTTTTTAATGATGTCTAATATTGAGGAGAAAGGTGCCGTAGGTGGTCTGATTGAAGATGAGAGGGAATGGCAGGCGGGTAGAGGCGTACAGAGCCATGTTGGAGGTGCTAGGGAGAGATTGCCAACCGCGAAGGGGAAGGGGTATAAAATTAGTCAAGTTATAGAGAAGGTGGGGTTCTTTCAACGCAAATGGAAGAAATTTGTAAACAGAATTGGTAAAGGTATGGAAGAAGCAT
The DNA here is from genome assembly GCA_036785275.1 of Cancer borealis. NCBI lineage: Eukaryota > Metazoa > Arthropoda > Malacostraca > Decapoda > Cancridae > Cancer > Cancer borealis. Next base: position 56,954 of record JAXIVD010002436.1, read on the forward strand.
CCAGTCTCATGCACTTAATCAAAATGTCTGATGAAGAAATGGAATTGTATGCTAACTATGTTAGTGCATGTATGGAACTTAAAGATCTTAAGCAAGAAGAGTCGGATGAGTTAGATGAGTTAGAGAACCTTAAAGTAGATGAACAGATTCACCAAGAAACTGTAAAGGATTTAAAGAGTAAGAAATTGGAAGTACTAAGTGGTAAAGAATCTGTATTTTCTCATGTTACTAAAGGTTCTAGTAGACATTCTAAAGCATCTAAGGCTTCCTCTGCATCATTACTAAGAAGGAAAGAAGCGGCAGCTAAATTGGCCATGCTTAAAGCAGAAATAGAACATCATGATAATGTAGCTGAGGCACAGGCGTTAGTAGCAAAGAGTACAGCTGAGTTAGCCAAAAGAGAAAAAATGAGAGACATAGCAGCTGTCAGTGCAGAACTTGAAGGTCTAAATGAAGTTGAAGAGGATGATAGAGGGATGCTTCCAAGTGATGATGAAAGTGTAGGGAGGCAACAACATCTTCAACAATATTTAGAGGTACAAAGCAAAGATGTATCGCTACTGCAGTCTGATTCAGAGATAGATGAAGCCATGCCTCATAAATGTGTTACATTCTTCCCTAAACATGGATCTAAGGGTAAATCTCATAGTCTAATGAATGAGGAAGGATTAGGTGTTAGTAGAAGTACAAACGTTAATGCTCAAGCAATGAATCTCAACCCCTTAGCTCATAGTTTCATACCTCCTAGTAACTATACTCCCACTAATAATGTCAAACAGTCCTGTCAGTCTCTTTCCACTCCTGGTAGTAATCCTGTTACTTATATACCTGTTCAAGGATGGAGTTTACCTCCAATAGAGCCTCCAATTTTTAGTGGAGAACCCATGAAATTTCCACTCTGGATAAAAAAGTTTAAAACCTTTGTGGAAGCTAGGACAACTGATGCATCAGAGAGACTTGCATATCTTGACAAATATACAAGTGGTGAGGCAAAGGAAGCCATAAGAATGTTAATGTATTTAAATACTAACCAAGATTATGACACAGCAAAGAGAATTCTCTGGCAAAGATTTGGAAATGAAAGTGTAGTTGCCAATGCTTACATGAAAAGGTTGTCAGGATGGCCACAAATTCCTCAAGACGATGGTCCAGCCCTAATGAAGTTTTCAGATTTTTTAGAATGCTGTAGGGCAGCTATACATTCTATTCCTCACTTGTCATTCCTTAATGATCCCAGAGAACATAGGAAATTACTAACAAAACTTCCTAGATCTATAATTAATAGTTGGAATGCGAAAATAACAAAACATTGTTATAGCAGTTCTCAGTATGGGCCAGGGCAGTACCCACCCTTTGAAAGATTTTGTAAATTCATCAACTCACAAGCTCATGCAGCATGTGATCCTTTTACTTCATACAATGCTGTGGTCATGGAAGCAAATGACAGTGGTAAAGGCAATGCAAGCTTGAACAGGAATAAGAGTAATAGGTCATATACCATGACTAAATTTAGAGGAAGTAAGGGTTTCATTACAAAACCATCTGAGGAAAGGACAGCTAGTTCCTTTAACAGTAAAGTAAATGTAGAGACTATGAAACAAGACTTTAAAGGAAAGGAAGGAAAGAGACAATTTTGTCGCTACTGTAAAGAGGAGCATGATTTAGAAAATTGTAAACTATTTGTAAAACTTGATCCTGATACAAAGTTTACATTTATCAAAGAAAAAAGATTATGTGCAGGATGTTTAAATTGGGGTCACATAAAGAAAGACTGTAGGAGAAAGAAATCATGTAAGGTATGTCAGAGATTCCATCCCACCGTTCTCCATAATGATGCTTCAAGATCTCAGACTCAAGAAAGACCAGAACGGGTAATTGATCTCAAGAAAAACGATGAAAGACCAGTTGTAATAAATGAGGTTAAGGTCAAACAGTCAGTTGCTGGAGACACACACAGTTTAATAGTACCAGTGTGGATGTACCAAGGAGGTAATGAAGGGAATAAAGTGTTAGTGTATGCATTGTTGGACAATCAATCTGATGCTTGCTTCGTGAAGCAAAGTCTCTTAGAGGAGGTGGGAGTGAGTGGACCGCAAATTTCTTTGCAAACTTCCACAATAAATGGAGAAGAGACAATTGTGTGTAATAAAGTCTCTGAACTTATAGTACGAAGCATCTATGATGAACGAGATATAGAGCTTCCACATGCATACTCTACAGAGAATATCCCAGCACTACGAGATCAGATTCCTAGAAGGGAGACAGCAGAAGGGTGGTCCCACTTATCTCTAATTGCTTCTAAACTCATGCCATATAGGTCAGATGTAGAAATAGGACTTCTGATTGGAGTGAATTGTAATGAAGCAATAGAGCACAGGGAAGTAATCACAGGGGAGTCTGGAGAGCCCTGTGGGATAAGAACAGAGTTAGGATGGGGCATCCAAGGAAGGGTTGCTGTTAGTCAAGGCTTAGAAGATAATATCCTGACAGTATTTAGAACATTTGTACAAGAGGTCGAGATAAATCAGGAAAAAAGGGTAAGCTTCTTAGTCGTTCCATCAAGGACTAAGGAGATAATAAATCCCTCCCAAGTACAAGATATGTTTGAGCTTGATTTCAATGAAAGGAAGTCAGCTGATGTTCTATTATCGTATGAAGACAAGAAGTTTATAAATAAAATGAAAGCTGGAGTACATCAGCTGGAAGACAGGCATTACGAGTTGCCTCTTCCTCTTAAAAACGACAATGTCAAGCTTCCAAACAATAAAACTTTGGCAGAGCATAGATTAATGAAGCTAAAAAACAGATTTGACAAAGATAAACAACACCATGATAACTATAAAGTGTTCTTGGATAATATGATAGATAAAGGCTATGCAGAGGTTGTGCCTAAGAAGGATCTAAACAAGGATGATGGTCAGGTTTGGTACATTCCACATCATGGAGTGTATCACTCTAAGAAACCAGGGAAACTCAGAGTGGTATTTGACTGCAGTGCAAACTATAAGAGTCAGTCTTTAAATGGCCATTTGTTACAGGGTCCAGACCTCAC
>JAXIVD010002437.1:0-2500 GCA_036785275.1 Cancer borealis
AGGGGGGTGTTAGAGCTACAAGGGAGGTTGATGATTCAGGAAATTAGACAACAAGGAAAGAAGCTGCCTGGGGGGTTGGGGTGAGTCAGTCTAGCGGAGGAAATTACTGGAAACATAGAGGCGTGTGTGTAGCATAACATTTCCCCTGAAACAACAACAACAAACAACAAAAGTAGAGGAAATTGTCGAAATAGATGGGTTTGTGAGGCTGTAGGAGACACGATTCACTGGGGAAGAGGCGAGGCACAGCAAGACAAAGGATGAGAATGAGGAGGAGAGGAACGGCGACAACGAGGAGGAGGAGGAGGAGGAGGAGGGAGGAGAAATGAGACAGCACACTGAGTAGGAAATCTGATGCTTCCTTCTGTGGTGTGATCTCTTCTGCAGGAGTCACCATGAGGAGGGGAAAGGATGAGGGGGATGTGTCTTGTTGTGGGGAAGGGGTAGTGATGGGATGTGAGAGGGAGGAGAGGGAAGGAGTTATGACGCAGAGCTATTGTAATCCATCCTGAATTATCTAAAGGGGAAAGGAAGGGGGGGGCAGTTTATGACAACTGGGCCACCCACCACTCCCATCCTCTCTCTCTCTCTCTCCTCTCTCTCTCTCTCTCTCTCTCTCTCTCTCTCTCTCTCTCTCTCTCTCTCTCTCTCTTCTCTCTCTCTCTCTCTCTCTCTCTCTCGGTCACTTTCTCTTCTCTTTTAAATTCCATGATTCGTCTCCTCCACTTTCTCCTTTCTCTCCTTCTCATTCTCGTCCTCTTCCGTCTCCTTCCTCCTTCCTCTTCCTCCTTCCTCTTCCTTCCTCCTCCGCTGCCTGGACTGGGAGCATAATCAGCCCCCTCGCGGTAGTGTATCCTTGCCTCCGGAGGTCTTTACTGTAACTCATTTGGTGGTGGTGGTGGTGGTCGTGTCTCGTTTTATTCATGTAGTCTCCCGGCCGTTTTGTCACTTTCGCTTCCTTGGTGTTTGTGTTTTGTTTCCTTGTTTTATTGCTAATGAGTCGAGAGCACCTGAGGCCTCGCTTTCTTACCGGCTTGGCTTGGCTTGGCTAGGCTACCTTCTGGTGTTTCATAATCAATCCCTCTGACTCGACACAGTGACCTTCGTTGCGTTTGTGTTAACTTTTTACTCTGACGTCTTTTGATCTCCACAACACTTTGAAATCGATTCCCCCGCGACACACTGACCTGCTTTGCTTTGCTCGCTCGGCTTCGCTCGCTTGGGTGCTTGGGTGCGAGGGTGGGGAGAACGACGCCGCTAGATGGAAGGTGATCTTTGTGTGTGTGTTTGTGTGTTTGTGTAATGGGATGTTGTATGTATCGCGTGTGCTTCGTGTTTGAGGGTCGCGGTTCGCCCTTGATGTAGCTCCCTTTGTAGGACATGGTGTGGCGTGGTAATGATGGTGTGGTGGGAAGGTTTCTCCGGCGAGGGTCATGTAGTTTTCAGTGTTGGGGGGGAAAGGGGTGTGTTGTTGGGGGAAGACAAAGTTAAAGTGGGAAAGACACGTAGTTTTCGGTGGGGAAGGACAAGGGCGTGGGGGTGTAGTCTTCATTAGGGAGTGGCAGCATCACCCACCTACCGCGGGGAAAACAAGAAGCCACGTTCCCAGCTGACTGTAGGACTAAGTGGAGGAAGTACGGCGTGCGGAGGGAGGGACGGTGTTAGTGTATACAGCCTTGGTAAGACTCTCTGCTGTTAGGGAGGACACAGACGACAGCAAGGCAGGTACAAACAGGGCTTTGAATGACCTTTGTTGCTGAAAGTAACAGGTCTTTATTTAGGTGTCACAGTCTGACTTGATTATGTTTTTCCTGTGTAGCTTGTTTTGTTGCGCTGGTGTAAAGGATGTGGCAATGACACCCCCATCCTTCCCTGTCCCCCTCAAACATAGACCAAGAGCATAGAGTGAGTTATCTTTACTGCTTCTGTTGCTGGAGCTGTTAGGACGGCGGCTGAATCCTCACCTGCATTGTGTCACGTTCAGTTAATTGTATTGGCTGTTGTGTGTTCCATTTGTAGGCGTGGATTGAGTTTTGGCGGGACTTAGGGACCCGGCAAAGCTGGGGCGCGGTTGGGGGTCACGGAGTGCAGCACTAGCACTGTCTTGTCTGCACCTCCCCGATCCGGCTCGACCCCGGCCCCGTCTCCCGTCTCCACCGCAGCGCATCCTTCTTTCCTCCCGCCTGTGCCATCCTGTCTGTCCCGACGGGAGTGCCCACCTGCACCACCTACTGTGGCCTTGTCCATCATCCTTTGTGTGTGTGTGTGTGTGTGTGTGTGCGAGTGTGTGTGTTGTGAGAGAGAGAGAGAGAGAGAGAGAGTGAGAGAGAGAGGAGAGAGAGAGAGAGAGGGAGAGGAGAGGGAGAGGGGAGAGGGGGAGGAGGGAGGGAGGGAGGGAGATATGAGCGTTACAGTATCTTGTGAACCTCTCAGGATTCTCCATTTGCTATTCACTCGCCCCTATATTGACTGAAGGAGAACGCTAATAGGAAGCGAGAAT
>JAXIVD010002437.1:5000-12500 GCA_036785275.1 Cancer borealis
TCCTCCTTTGCTTTTAGTCTATCTTTTTTTGCTATTCCTCCATCATCATCATTATCCTTACTCATCTCTTCGGTTTGTTCTGCTCCTCCTCTCCCCCTCAATCCTACTTTAGAGTTCCACCGGCTGAGTAAAGGTAGAACACACAACACCTGTAGTTTTTCAATGCAATTTTACTTCATTATGTGTAAATGACTTTGTTTTCCTTATCTTTCGAAGGAGAAATATTGCGACAACACTTCATTATTATTATTATTATTATTATTATTATTATTATTACACATTTTTCAATATTGTACACCACTTTGTCTATTGGTATATATATTTTATTTATTTATATGTAATTCTATGTAATTCTCCTCCATGTCTGCCTCCTCCTCCTCTTCTTCTTCCTCTTCTTCCTCTTCCGTCTTGTGAAAATGGAGGTTGGCTGAAGGGTGAAAGGGATGGGAACCGGGTGTCACCAGTTGTTTGTGCTTGTGTCTCGCTTCTCCCAATGGATGTCCTTACCTCCCTCACCCCCCACACACCTCATTCCCCATCCCTTCATGTCCTCTTCCTCCCCTCGCCCACCCCCTCCTCAACTCCTCTCTACCCTACCTAACCCTTCCTTTCCTTTCCCTTCCTCCAGCCTCACATCCATTTCTGGCGGTGCATTATACTCCACACACACACACACACACACACACACACACACACATACACACACACACACACACACACAACACACACACACACACACACACACCTTCATATATAGATCGTCTCCGTGTGTGTGTGTGTGTGTGTGCGTGCGTTTTTTTCTCGCTGGGTGAGGGGTACAGCGTTCGACAAGAGGATTATGATGTTAGTTTTTTTCTTTATCAGGTTTACGAAATGACAAGTTGTAAAGACGGATTACATGACTGGTAGTTAACGTGGTGTGTGTGTGTGTGTGGTGTGTGTGTGTGTGTGTGTGTGTGTGTGTGTGTGTGTGTGTGTGTGTGTGTCGTGTATTGTAAGTGACCTTATATTTGTGTGTGTGCCAATTGGGAGTGATGTAAGACCAGTGTGAGTTACTTAGTGTCTTTCTCTTCCTTTCTCTTCCTTTACTTCCCTTCCCTTCCCCTTCCCTTCCCTTCCCTTCCCTTCCCTTTCCCTTCCCATTCCCTTCCCTTCCCTTCCCTTCCTTTCCCTTCCCTTCTTTATTTCCTTTCTTCCTTCCTGCCTCCCTCCACCTTCCTTTTCTGTGTGGAGGTGGGCGGTGACAGAAAGAACTTATTGCTCTATACCTCACCCTGCCTTCCTGGACTCCCTTCACTAATCACCCCAAGAGCCTTCAACACTAAGCAAGGAGGGACACAGTGCAATATGCTCTTGTCTATGCTTCCACTCCCATAACTCGTGTCTATTTTTTGAGTCCTACATCTTCTGACGCGTCTTATCACAACGACTTACCTCTCTATCTGTCACTGTGTATCCTCTTTATCGTGGCCTCCTACCGTTGTCCTTGAAGAGGAGGATTGTGTAGCAGGGAGAGGGGATTAACTGTAAAGATTGGGAGAGTGTGTGTGTGTGTGTGTGTGTGTGTGTGTGTGTGTGTGTGTGTGTTGGGGTTAAGGGGAGGAAAGAAAGGGGCGGGGTTTGGAAGGGTGGAGGGGTAAGGGAGGGTGAGGGTGAGGCTTCCGTAGTACAAGCAGGTGAGAATGGCAGGTGAAGCTTTCATACGGACCTGCCACTTGTGTATACTTCAGCGTGGGAACTTGTCGCTTCGTAAGACCCCTTCTCATTCCCCCTCTTCCTCCTCCTCCTCTTTCCCTCCTCCTCCTCTTCCCTTACGCAGATGTAATTACCTCGTGTTACCCCTGCTGTGTGTGTGTGAGAGAGTGTGTATGTGGCAATATATGTAGGTTCTAAACGTGGCTATAAACAGTTATTATGATCACGTTTCTAGTTGGTCTCTCTGTCCTGTCTGTCTGTCTTTATGTTAATCCCGGCCAGTGTTCACGTGTCCCTTTGCCGCGGGCACTGCATCACCACCACTACCACCACCACCCCTTCCTTCCCTTTGGGTGGTGAGGTGGTGAGGCAACTTGGTGTAGGGTGTGGGTGCGGGTCCTCTCATAATAACTTGGTGCTGCTCTGAAGGCCCTCACTCACTCTCCCCTCTGTGTGCTCTTAGCGGTCTCCTCCTCCTCCTCCTTCTTTCCTTCCTCCCTACCCTCGACAAGTTCACATTTTCCTCCTCTTCCATCTTCCTTCACCTTTCACCCCTCTCCTCCCCCTGCATCCTCCTCACCTCTCGTTCCCTGGCATCCTATCTCACCTCTCACCACTTTTTTTTTTTTTACTTTTTTCTTTTTCTCTCCTTTTCTTCCCTCCTTCCCTCTCTTTCTCTCTCTCATTCTTCTTCTCTGGCCCCATTCTTTTCATCTTGCACACCACCACCACCACCACTCCGAAGAGCATTGAGGTTGACACATCGTGCGTGATATTACGGCGGAGAGGGAGGCTGGAGGGTGTATTGGTTGTCACATGCCCCGGTGATCCACCCACCTCGCCGGGGTGCAGGGCGTTGCGTCATTCCCTTGGTGTGTGCCAGGTCACGCCTCGTCTCGGGGATTGCTACACCACCCTGCACGGATTGCCTTGTCACTTCCAGGATGATCTTATATAGACTAACGATGCCATTACCTCATATATTTTGCGGCTCTCCTCCTCTCATCGTGTGTGTGGTGTGTGTGTGTGTGTGTGTGTGTGTGTGTGGGCTCGTGATGTGCTTGTGTTGCGCCATAATGGTGTCCGTAATGGCGTCGTGATCATTGCCAAAGGTGTATTTTATCACAAACATTGTATTTCAAGCGTTGTTTTTGCATAATGAAAGGCAGCCGTCGCCCCTGTTCACCGATGGCGGCGGGACGGGGCTGGACTGGGTGGGTTGGGGGTTGTGGGGGTGAGCGAGTGAGTCAGCGCACATGTGGGGGTAAGGGGTTTGCCTGCTCTGTTGTGGGACCCGGGGCCGTCACGCGCCGCAGGATGGACCACCGGTTGCCTGTGACCACAGGACACGTTGCTCCACCCCACAGTCTTTGTTTTGCGTCTTATATCGGTATGGTCATGCACTACCTCCACCTCCACTTCCACCTCGGCTCCGTCACAGCTGTCCGTCGTGGATGTAAACAGTAAACAACACCGTCTGTTGTTGCTACTTCATCACCGTCACAACAGACACCAACCATTTCCGTTACCTGCATCTGCTACTATCCTGTCTGTGTCAGGCATACCTCACCTCCACACACTACAGTCAGGCTGTTGTTGCTGCTGCTGCTGCTGTCACTGTCACCAGTATACCACTATCATTATCTCTCCACCATCCCTCCTTCTCCACCACATCTCTTGTTACACGATGAACGGGTACACCACCACCACCACCACTCGAATAGGAGGCAGGTGTTGAAGTGTTACCAAACATCTGTGGTACTTACGAGGCAGCTGCACAGGTGAAGGGGGGATGAGAGGAGAGGGAACGTGGTGTATGGTGGGGAGGGGGGCGGAGGCGGGGGTCGGAGAATCAAAAGGAAGTGACGTATGTCCTCCACTGACTGGAAATGGAGGAGGTGCGACCGTGATGGTAGAGGAGATAGTCTTGTTGTGAGGTTGTCAGGTGGAGTAAGAGCACTGGAGGAGGAGGAGGAGGCAGTTAGGGTTAAGGATGGTAGGTGATGTCAAGAAGGAAGAAGTAGAAGTGTAGGGGATGTAGTAGAAGGATAGTGGTGTGTGTGTGTGTGTGTGTGTGTGTGTGTGTGTGTGTGTGTGTCAGTCACGCCCGCCATAGCTCGTGACACAAAACATTCCTCCGGTTACGTACCCTCCCACCACACGCCTCTCTCTCTCTCTCTCTCTCATCTCTCTCTCTCTCTCTCTCTCTCTCTCTCTCTCTCTCTCTCTCCATCTCTCTCTCTCTCTCTCTCTCTCTCTCTCTGTGTGTTGCATGAGATCTGTGAGAGAATTATTCGAAATTCTGTATGATGGAAAGGTTGAGAGAGAGAGAGAGAGAGAGAGAGAGAGAGAGAGAGAGAGAGAGAGAGAGAGAGAGAGAGAGAGAGAGAGAGAGAGAGAAAGTCAGTCTGTCTTTACTCCACTCAACTCTCAAGGGCACTCATCGGCCATAGCCACCTCCCCTCAGTTCCCCTTTTGCCCCTACCAACGTCTGCCTTCTTTTCCCCTCTCATCTCCCCTTCATCCCTCCTCCTCCCTCGTCCCGCCGCCCCATCGTCATCCACAAAACGTCCCCTCACCTCCTTTCACCTCCCTTCCCTCCCGCTTGAGACTGTAACAATATCTCTAAACACTTGGTACAACATTATCCAGAGAAGGTGTTGGTTGAGCGTCACTTGAGAAGGGAAGAGGGCGTGCCTTTTTGTCTCCTTGATAATATGTATTAGATTCACTACATAAGAAGCGTTTACTGAACAGAATAGTGGGAAAGGCTGATGGAGGGAAGGAGGGTGAGAAAGACAAGACGCGAGGGAGAGTGGAATTTGCTTAGGTCAGATGTTTAGGTGAATGGCTGGTGGTAGTGCCGTCTTTGGAGGTTGTACTTGGAGGACGGTGGACAGTCGGACACCTGCCTCGTTAGCAGGTGAAGCAGGCAGACAGCGGGGATGCTGAGGTTGCTGCCTAGTGATGTGGTGTCCTTCTTAGTCATGAAGGACACGCCTGCCTCAGTAAAGGTTGAGGTAGCCTTGCTTTTCGAGGGTGTCTCGCACAGTAATGTCTGAGTGATGGCGGGGACAGGCAGCAAGGGTTCGTCGCGGGGCTCTGCTTGATGCTGAGAGGCTTCCTCGTGATCCATGGGATGAAAGGGATCAGTGAGGCCACCACGGTGCTGCAAACTTTATATTGCTTAGTTGTCGTGTTTTGGGCTTTTATATTTTGCGTCCATCACGTCCATTTGTATGCGTCATGGATGGGTGTGCGTGTAGTGTACCCTGGTGTGTGGCCTCGGCGGCGTGCGGCTCGCCCAGGCACGGCCACTCCTATATACGTGCTGGAATAAGGGAAATAAAGAGACTATACTGATGGTGCAGGTATTTTGTTGAGGACATGCACGTTACACCACGACCTTGATGTAAACAAATGGGACGCGCTGGTAATATATAGCAAGGCAGAAGTTAGTGGGCAACCACATAGTGTGCCACCTAGACTCCCTTTCAGCCGTGGTCGATGTAGTGTCGTGTTTGCTGCCGACAAGATATTAATGTTGAGTTAAAAGCTGTTTGTCTCGTGTTGGTGCGGAAGTGGCTGACGGCGCCCCCTCCCTTCCCCCCCACCTCCCGACCACACATAGTGACCCAGTTTGTTGTTTACTACTGCTGCTTGTCAAGGTCTTTCCCAAGGCAGATGCCCCCCCTCTCCCCTGCTCTGAGTTTGTCATGACACCCCTCCCCCCTCCTCCCCACCACACCTAGTATAAGGCCTTCCGAAACTCTCATCACGCCAGACTACATTTTTCTTGCACGGACCTTCCCTCGCTTTGATGCTACTTCAACATTCCTCTTTTTATGGGAGGGTGGAGGGAACGTCAGCCAGTTTTTGTTTGGTGTATAAAACCTGCTGCAGGGGATGGGCGACAGGTGCGGCAGGGTGGCGGGCTTGGCTTGGTTGGCTGGTTGGTTGGCTAGCTGGTTGGCTCACGTTATAAAGTGTGATTTCTTGGCGACGGGGAAATGAAGTGACACCTCAGTGGTTCGCCGTGCCGCGTCTCCTCACCTCACACCAACCTTACTACGTCACACCTTCACCATAATGCTGCCGCTCCGTGCCACTGTGTGCGATACGTCTTCTTCAAGGCGGGCGTTTCTCGCTCTATTTGCGGGTGATGGAATGATTGGCGGTGAAGGCAGCCCAATAACGTGGCAGACCATGCGTCACCGCCACGCTCAGCCACACGCCACACGTTCCCTCCAACAGTTTGAGGGGAAAGGTCAGAGTTGAGGATCAGGTCACGCCGCCGCCTGACTTGACTGCTTTGGTGGTGGTGGTGGTGGTGGTGATGATAGCGCCGCCCCCTGCACCGCTTTCATGCACTTACAAACCCTTCATCACACCACTATTACCACTTAGTTTACCTGTACTGCTCGGCCACGGCGCCTCACCTTAGACGCCCTTGAGCGAGGGACACCCAGGGGCGCTGAGCTACTGCACCGGAATCAATAATGGAAGCTGGACGGCCGCTAGAGTGGAGGTCAAAGTGTCCAGCTGCGTTTCCTCCATCTGTTGCTTGCTCCAGTCTCCCTCCCGGCGTGGCACCCTCCCAACCCTCCTTAAGTACTGTGCAGAGTCACCTCAAGCGTGTATGTATTTTTGTCGCTTCTTATACTCCTGACGACACCTTACTTAAAGTACAGCCATTGTTCCTGCAGCAGAGTAGCGCAGGGCTCTCTCTCTCTCTCTCTCTCTCTCTCTCTCTCTCTCTCTCTCTCTCTCTCTCTCTCTCTCTCTCTCTCTCTCTCTCTCTCTCTCTGTGCGCCATTGAGTTCTTTGAAAATCTCTTCATATTCCAAAAAGGGTGAGCGGCAGTGCACTTCTTCCCTCCGTTTGGGCCCCAATGAGACGGTTTCACTGCTCGCAAGTAAACCCAAAGAGAGAGGGAAAAAAAAAAACTCGGCTCAGGATTCATTCCGTCATGGCAGCGGGTATGAGGACGCAGGGAAATAACACAGCTGCTTTTGTTGTCTTGTGTGAAGAGAAAAGAGAAAGAAAGAGAGACTTAAAAAAGAAAAAAAAGATGTCGCTTTGTCTCTAGCCACTCCAGTCTCTCCTCTCTCTCTCTCTCTCTCTCTCTCTCTCTCTCTCTACTCTCTCTCTCTCTCTCTCTCTCTCTCTCTCTCTCTCTCTCTCCTCTCTCATCTCTCTCTCTCTCTCTCTCTCTCTCTCTCTCTCTCTCTCTCTCTCTCTCTTTTATGCCTCAAAGTAGAGAAAGAGGGGAGGAGGAGGTGGAAGAAAAGTTGCAATTTTTGTTTGTCCGTCTATTGGAACACCACAGGGAGAGGGAGGATAAAAAAAGCATTGTATTCTTGTTCTTACATTGTTTAGGAGGAGGCAAGGCGCGTCCTCGAGGGTCGGTGGCGGTGGCGACGATGGTGGTGGTGATGGTGGTCGGGTCGATGAAATGGGTTGTGGTTGGATGTGGCACCTTGGCGTCTGACAGAGAAGTAGTTAAAGAAGAAGAAGAAGAGGAGGAAGAGAAGAACAAGGAGGAGGAGGAGGTTGTAGAAGTAGTAGTGTGATAGAAGGGGACGGATGAGTGGAATTGTTATAGAGTGATATAAGTAGGTCGGTGGTGAAGAAGAAGAGGAGAAGGAGGAGGTGGTGGTGTTACTGTTGTTGATTATATTCCACACTATTTTTTCTTCTTCCTCCTCATCCTTACTGGCACCACTTTCGCCGCACCTCCCGCTGATAGTGACCCCTTGCCATTATATGTGGGAGCAAGTCTTGAGTGGCGGCGAAGGTCCGTGA
>JAXIVD010002437.1:17500-22500 GCA_036785275.1 Cancer borealis
CGCCACACTCCCAGGTGTTTTACAAGTGACTTTGACGCTAAGCTCTGTTGACCTTGCCTTCACTTTCTCGCCTTCATCTAGACTTAGGTATCGTAGCGGTGCTCCCTACACGACCACGCCTTAATGTCCCTTAACTTTTCTGTGTTAGGACAAGGCGTCGTGGCAGACTTGGTGTGCCGCTCGTAATAACGTGATATGCCTCAGGAGCACCTCGTCTTCTGGGCTGCCAAGTTGCTTCACGTCTGCCAGGTCCTCGTTTCTTCTCTGATCTCGTTTTATGCATCATTCTCTCTTACTGAGGGAGTGTGACCCTCATTCTTCCTTTCTCATTTTCTTGGTACGTTTTCATAAACTTGCTGCAAACCTTTCCGCATTTTTCAGTCCCACATAATTAATACTCTGTTCCCTCATTGCATTTCCTCATCTTCCTTCTCCTCCTCCCCCTCCTTCCCCAGCCCTCCACCATAATTACCACGGTGATTGCTGCCTCCCATCCCCACTGTAGCTGCCCGTCCTCCGCGGCCGCCTCACCACAGGATAATTTTCTTTTGCCGGCACTTGAGGGCGAAGGGGTATCAGGGGGAGGGCGAGAGGCTTAGTAGGTGACCATATGAGGCGAGTTTGGGTTGTCGAGGGGCATCAGTGTCTGGTCCTCGTGGCGCCGCTCACCCTGGGGGAAAGCGGTGTGGTGGTGGTGGTGGTGGTGGTGGTGGTGACAACGATTTACTAACAGAGCTTCATCCACATCCTGTTTTTGGTGTTCTTTCAAATTGTCATTCATACTATCTTCCGGCTAATCCCGACCTTAATCTAGCTTTCCTTCCTCATTCCATTCCAAACTCACACTCTCTCTCTCTCTCTCTCTCTCTCTCTCTCTCTCTCTCTCTCTCTCTCTCTCTCTCTCTCTCTCTCTCTCTCTCTCTCTCTCTCTCTCTCTCTCTCTCTCTCTCTCTCTCTCTCAACACTTATCTCCCACCTCCAACCTATCTAAGCTCTTCCTCATTGTTTGTACTCCCCATTCTCTCCTCCCCATCCCGCCTGCCCCACCCCTGGCCTGTGACTGTCAGTGGTGTTGAATTATCCGCCAAAACAATTATCACCACCTGTCTTCATGCGGTGGCCGGGGTGGCTGACTGGCGGAGGAGGAGGAGGAGGAGGATGAGGATGGGGGACTCATGCATGGGAGTGTGACGTTTGGGTTTAGGTGGTGAAGGTTGAGTGAGTGTATGTGATAGTAAGGTGGTGGTGCATGGAGATGTGTATGCTTGCTAGGTGACGCCTGTCCACCTGTTGAAGTGAAGTGGATGAGAGGGTCTTCACTTCACATGAGGACAGCGTCGTCGGGGAAGGAAGAGAGGTTGCCTGTGGGAATGCCGCGCCGCAGGGCTGTTTGTTGCTTTACCGTGGCATTTGGTCGCCGGCAGCAGGATGGATGATGGATGATCTGCTCAGTTCACGCTCGAGATTTCAATGTTGGAGTATGTGTTGTCGAATTGGAACTGTAAGAGCGTTGTGGTTGCATGTAAAGTACAAAAAGATGTAAATCATGAAAGGTGTAAGTTCAGTGCAAGGTAACACGAATACTTTACCACTGAGTCATGGCGAGGGCGACGGGGTGACTGTGGCCTCGGCAGCGAGAGGGGTAGATGGAAGGAGCAAGGCATCAAACCTGCCATTGATGCTGCACAGACCTGCCTGCAGCACCGCAGCCTTCTGAAGGTGAAATATTAAAGACACTGCAGGGTAGTGAGGACGCGCCGGTCCTGACAATTTCTTCAGGAGAAAGGTAATGGGAGGCGAGGCACATGCAGGCACCTCTGTGCACGGACGGCATGAAATAACCGGCAACATTTAGCAGGAAAGCGAGACACGTTTACATAACGGGGACTGTTGCAACAGATGGCGACGTGCAGTCTCCTCGGGGTCCTTATTGTGTCCTACCTCCACCGTAATCCCACACCTATACATTTTCACGGAGGCAGGTGCGGTGGTGGCGGAAGGGGCGGGGTGGGTGTGGCTGAGGGCGAGGCGGGTGTCCCCATAAAGAGAGTGGCTGCTGCTTTAAACTAGGCTGATGTGTCTCCCGGGCCTGCCTGCATTACCGCGGCATTATCCCAGGCTGAAGCAGGTCTGTCCCTCCTCTTCCGCTCGCCACGTTTTACATGTTTTTCCATATCACATTTTGTGTCTCCTCGGCATTGGCACACACACGCCCACTCTAGCCTCACGCGGGGCTCGTGTGGGTGTCGCCGCTGAATCACGTAAAAACGTTACCAACCGAGATAATTTTTCATCCGGTACCAATTAATGGTTTTCCTGTTGATTTAATTTGCCCCTCTGTGTGTGTGTGTGTGTGTGTGTGTGTGTGTGTGTGTGTGTGTGTGTGTTCATCTAGATAAATAACATGCACAGGGAGGGTAGTGGGAGGCAGCAGGGTGTTAAAGAGGCGTCCCCTTGCCCTCGATGCAGACAGACGGGGCTGACGAGACGAGACAGCGAGGCAACGCTAAGATCTCTCGGGACACGGCTTACATGGGAGCTCTTGTCAGTGGCTGTCGAGTGAGCCGGGTACATCTCGAAGTATTGGTGAGGCCCGGGAAAAGGATGCAGGGCGGAGAGAGTAAGGAAACAACCTGCTGCTACGTAGGGTTAGACTGGGCTTCCTGGGGCGTGGTTCATCCGACCTACACATGTACAGAACTCAGGGAACGCGGGTATGGCGTCAATCTTCCAATTAGAGGACATTCCCTTGAACTACACACGATTTAACGGACGCTTCCTTGCACCAACAGACACTCCCTCCTGTTAACGGATCGGCGTGGCTCAGCGGTGAAAGTTAAAGCGCCATCACAGGTGGAGCCAGAGTCGGATTACTTGTTTCCCGACCCGTGATCCTCTCTATTGTCAGAGCTCATCTAGGTTTTCCCTCCCGTCCTCTCGTCCCTCACTGAGCCTGGGAATCACTCCAGTAGACCTCGAAAAGTTTGAATGTCGTCTGGATAAGTTGAAGGAAGCGTGATGATGCTGGAAGAAGAAAGTACTTACCTCTTAAAGTTATATAGCACCTGATTCCTACTCTTACTCGTTGTTCTCCGTTCGTGCTTTATCCATTCAGTTAAACGTTGTAACTGCGGGATGGAAGGAAGTGCCCGATAGATTTGTCAGTCAGTACACAACCCTCCCTTCTATCCGCTTTCCTTCCATCCCGTCCCCGTTTTTTCTCTCTTCCTATTTGTCCTCGTCCTAATGTCCCCTCCCACCCGCACCCACTTGTCTCTGTTTGTCTCCTCCCGCCATGTTCCCAGGGTATCGAGAGCCCAAGTAGCAAACATATAACACCGGTAACAGTGGTGGGTTGTGAAGGTGCTGGAAGTAAGCTGTCACCTACCTACATACGCAAGCATAATGATGAAGCTGAGAAGAAGAAAGATGAAAATTAATATCATCATCATCAGCAACATCATTTCATTCATTAAAATTTTTGTCAATCCGCCTTTTGCTATTTCCTGTTCTACTTTCTCCATTCTATTATGTGTGTGTGTGTGTGTGTGTGTGTGTGTGTGTGTGTGTGTGTGTGTGTGCGTGTGCGTGTGCGTGTGCGTGTGCGTGTGTGTGTGTGTTTGTGTGTGTGTGTGTGTGTGAGAGAGAAAGAGAGAATGGGAGGGTAGGGGGGATGTCTGTTGTGGGGAGCCCGCTGCGTGTGTACCGGGACTCCTGGAGCCTGCCACCACGCGGGTCACTTGTAATAACCATCTTCCGCCGCTTACCAGCTTCCCCTCCACACCATCCTCCTCCCCAACACTTTCCTGCCGCTTCCGCCAGTGCCCAAAGGTGGATAGGTCGGGCCGGAAAGCGCAGGTAAATGAAGCAACAATTATTAAGTAGAGAGGAGCAGCAGCAGAGTCTGGCACCTCCTTAATGCAGCCCTGGGAGGGTACACCTTCCACTTTACTTCTCTGCTCCCTCACAAGCTGCTCTTCTTACCGCCGCCGCCTCCGCTTGGTTATATTATTGCATAGCGTCATGGTCCAGTGATCCTCTCACCACAACTCGTCCTCCCTGAATCGTTGACTCACCTCACATAAAAAGCAGCCTGCCTGTGTGTGCCTAGTTGCCTCACGCCGGTGTGTCCAGGTGACCACGTGGCTGCTTCATCCACCGACCAAAGTGAGGATGTAGGCAACAAAGTGTCTGATACTATTCATCCACCTGTCTGACTGATCATCATTCACTTATTGGAAGGGAATGTTGCATATGCCTGGTAACTCATTTATATTTACGTTCTTGGCTGTCGCGTCAGAGGCAAGAGAAAACGTTTAAATATCTACATGCAATCCTTCCTGGTTCATGTAGAGTTTGTGTACAGTCTCATAGCCACGGGGAGATCAATTCAGGTCAGTGATATTTTAAGAGTAACTATAATAGACTCCGTGCAGTGTGCTCCACCAAATAATTTAGAGTTTGCGAGAATGTAAAGGTCATCCGAGACAGCCCGTGGGTGGCACTGTGTCTCACCCAGTCCCTCTTACGTCATGGGGAGAGTTTGGCCAGTGAGACGCCGCAAGGAACTTTATTTTGTTTTATAACATCCTGTACCTCGTTTTATCATCGTCTGCATTACAACACCGTCCTGTCACTCCCGAAACACGTCTCCGCTGCCCCCACTCATTGTTCCCTCGTTCGGGTAGATACGTTGCGACATGCACATTACTTATCTCGTCCCACAACACACTAAGAAGAAAGATATCCTGAGGTCAAGGAGGCGTGAGGACGTACCTTGTTGCGACTGTCATCTTTTCGATCTGCTGAAACTCCCTGAAGCTAGTTTTATCTGCCTCCATGTGTCTCGTTCGGTCGTGTTGACGCAGCCTCATCAGTGCTGTTTCCGCTAAAACTGTGTTATGGATACCTTCAGAATACTCGAGATACCTCACGCATTACAGTTTGTTTCTAGGCGCGGCTGGTAAGGTCATTACAATAGCGGGATCCTTCATATCCTT
>JAXIVD010002437.1:25000-32500 GCA_036785275.1 Cancer borealis
GGGGAAGGACGGAGGAACAATGGCGTCTGTTATTACCAGGCGGAGAAGAACCTGAGGTAGCATTATGGAGACGCTTTACAGTGAGCCATTGTTCGTCAGCTGGCGGCAAGGCAGCATCGCCCTCAACACGAGTGCAGGATAGCGGAGTCTTGCCTGGGCGCGACTGTCATAAAATGTATAACAACTACTTAACGATGGTGATGGTGACAGTGACTGCAAGTGCAGAGAGAGGAAAGAGGGATGGAAACAGCAGGGTAACGAAGCCCTCTGTTGTGTGCGAGCTGCGGCACCTCCCTCTACAATCAAGCTTTGGTTCTCCCGTCACGCTCCCTCACTCCACGCATGACGTCACCAGATGGCACGCGTCACCGCCCTTCTCCCAACGCTGGGGAAAATACCAACACCACTACAACCTCCACCTCACTCCATACTTTTGTTCCTCAGTAGTCACCAGAGATCACTTTTTTTGTCCCACCCAATGGAGACTAATCGTCGTGCCGCATCCTATCGTACATTGGTGGTATTGCAGCTCTTATCAAAGGGAGTCATCGAGATTGTCCTGAGCCAGTGTGCTTATTAAACATGTATAGAAATACCTACCTGTATAGCGTGCTTTTTACTGTCATTATCCCCAAGGTAACACACACACACACACACACACACACACACACACACACACACACACACACACACACACACGAGTGGGCTTCACAGGTTAAAATGTGCATGAAACTCGTGCAGTATTGAGCAGTGTAGAGACGTGCAGTGGGCTGGAGGGTCTTGGTGAGCTTGGTGTCACCTGAGCACCAGTGGTTGCCATGTGGTGGGTCGGGTTGGCTTGTACGTAATCAGATCACAGTCGTCAGCTCAGTCTCTTACTTTTTTCTCTTCCTCCCTATTTTCTTTTCTTCTATTTTCTTCATATTCTTTTTCCTTTTTTTATCTTATTCTTTCCCACACAACTTTATAATCATTCATATTATGAATATTAATGTGTTGTACTGATATAATTTTCTTTCCTTGCAGGTGGCCATCAAAATTATAGACAAAACACAACTAAATCCTGGGTCATTACAAAAAGTAAGTGGCTGAAATTTATGTTTTATGTATTATTAAGCTTTCATGATTTTGCTATCTTTTATGAGAAAATGAGTATTATAGCTATAACTATAAAGTCACTTTCGTTTACCTTACTTTTTTGTTGTACAGTGTAGTTACCTTAGCTGCAAATGTGTACTTCCCATAGGAGTTGTAAAGGTGGTGGATTGTCATTAGGAAGGGACTGTGTACGCTGAGGACTGCATGAATAGTTATAAACCACTTCCGTCTTCACTTTCTGTGTGAAGGGACATTAATAATCTATTTGAAGGATCATAATGGCAAAATTAGATAATTATGATGGCAGTTATCATCATTTCAAAATGCAGGTTCCATTCTACATGAATCAGCCTTGGTATCTGATGGCAGCTCGCCAAGCTGCATGATTTTGTACAACCTGTTTGACAGGTCCTCTAGTTTCTAGGTCTAGGTATGTCATCTAAATTTAATCCCATGACTTCTTTGTTCTACCCTCACCACTACCTTCCACTTCAAAATACTGAACATGTTTCAACCATTCATTCTCTTGCTTTCTATCTGCCTGGCCAGACCATTGTAATCTACTTGTCTATTATTATTCCTACTTAATCTCCAAGTCTGCTCACCTCTTGTTGAGTCATCTCGCACAGTTGCATTCCACATCTGCCTCACCATTCTCGTTTCAGAACACTTCTATCTCTTGACATCATCTTTAGCATCCCAGGTTTCACTGCCACAACAAAGGCATTAAGTATGACATATGATATGAAGGTCTGCAAAGCCCAGATAAAGGGCTTAATATACTTGCTTTGATGTAAAAGCTGCATAGGTCATGGAATCCTTGACTTTTTTTGTTTTGGCATAAGTCAGTTACCATAGTACACTCCATTGAATTAAAGGTTTGCTATCAGGTGCATTCAGGCAGATGTAACATTAAATAGGATGGTAGAAATTCATGCTTCATGTGATAAATTCCATAATAATAATTTTTTTTTTTTTCATTTTGACATTATCTAGTCTGTCAGTATCACATATTCAGTAATCAAGTTGGATATCTTATGTATATATCACAGTTTCATCAATAGTTAATTTAAATGTGTTGTCAAAATATTCATGGTTGTTGTAAATTCGTAAATGTATAAGGGAGTGTTCATGGCATATAGATGTAGCTCGTTGCCGTTTGGAAAATATTGTTGTTGTTTATTTATTGTCTTAGTTATTAATGTATTCTTTGGTGGGAGTTTGATTGGTGTTGCATTTAGTTACATTGTCTTTGATATTTTTCTCATTCCAATGTCTCTTTCCAACAGCTGTTTCGAGAGGTGCGAATCATGAAGATTCTTGATCATCCAAACATTGTCAAACTCTTCCAAGTAAGTTTTATTTGTAATTTTCTTTAAACTAAGACACTTTTCACACACACACACACACACACACACACACACACACACACACACACACACACACACACACACACACACTGTTGCAAGGCTATGATAATGGTGTAATTCATGGTAAAGATTGAAGGTCTTTGTGCAATACCGGATTATTAATGGTTGATGGTATTAATTATTTTCTTCTTTTCGTCCTCAGGTAATAGAAACCGAAAAGACATTGTACCTGGTGATGGAGTATGCTAGTGGAGGGGAGGTTTTCGATTATTTGGTCTTCCATGGTAGAATGAAGGAGAAGGAGGCCAGGGCAAAGTTCAGACAGGTAAGCATATTATTATTAACTACAGTAACGTGTACATGCATCAGTTTGTTACGTACATTCAAGCTATATACTCTTATTCTTTTAAGTTTATTTTGTGATGAATGAGTCACTTGTAAAATGTAATAATAAATCCAGAGGTAGATGGTGTTGTGGGTATCAATCTTATGGAGTAATGTATTAGGTTTATTGTATACTTATAATTGAAAAGGTTCTCATGGATTAAGGAAGCACCACTGTACAAAAAAGTGTAATTATGTCTTTTTCAATTATGCATCTAAAACACAAGAAAAATTAATAACCAGCTCACAGTTTAGTATGCATACATAAAGACAGGTCTAAATAATCTAATGAGGTGGTTCACGATGCTTATAGTATATTTCTTAATTGTAAGATTTACTAATGTGTAGAATCGAAATGAAATTAATATATGATAGCACTAAACAAAACCAAAAACTAAGAGACAAATACATTTTGTAATTCTGATGTTTGAGTCTCAGGAGAATTGTGATAGTAAGGAGGATGAAAGCAAGACAATGAATGAAGGAACTGTAATGTTTTGTGTGTATGTGCGTGTGATTGTTCTGTTATATGAAGAAGCCATTAAATGTTTCATGTAGTTGTAACTTTTTCTTGTTTTTAAGAGTGTACGTGAGTTTGAATGAAAGTAACTTCTGGTATTAGATTCTACATCAACTTGAATGACAATGACTTATGGTTTTCAGATTGTCTCAGCTGTACAGTACTGTCATCAAAAGAAAATAATTCACAGAGATTTAAAAGCAGAAAATTTACTCTTAGATTCTGAAATGGTCATCAAAATAGCAGATTTTGGTTTTAGTAATGAGTTTACACCGGGGAACAAATTGGACACCTTCTGTGGTAGTCCTCCTTATGCAGCACCTGAGTTATTTCAAGGTGGGTTCATCAGCTGTGTTGAAGTGAAGAACTTGATTTGTTCCGTAGTTATGATATCATTACCATAGCTTTGAATTTATTTAAAGAATTGTGTTTTGTTTTTCTGAGTACATAGTTGGGTATTAGTACATAGTTGGTATTAGTTTATACTGAAGTTATCTTTTCTTTTAGGCAAGAAGTACGATGGTCCAGAGGTGGATGTGTGGTCATTGGGTGTGATACTTTATACACTTGTGTCTGGCTCACTACCCTTTGATGGGTCAAACTTAAAAGAATTGAGAGAACGGGTACTAAGAGGGAAGTATCGTATACCTTTCTACATGTCTACTGACTGTGAAAACCTGCTCAAGAAGTTCCTGGTGCTCAACCCAGCACGGAGGGCATCATTAGAGGTGAGTGTAGCGAGCAGTGCATTCTGTTCACAACAATTGTAACAAGAGTATGGATTTACTTCCTCACTGACCTGACAACTGCAGCAAAAGAAATGATTTGTAATTCATGTCATATTATTTATATTGATTAGAAGCAGTATTTTGTTTGAGTTAGTGTGTTTTAGAAAGAAAAAAATGCAAAGTAGAATGCATTATAAAGCTTTTGCTGAATAATCATACTCTGTCTTATGTTAAAACTTTATTTCTATTATCCACATTTGGCATGAATTTAGGGTGTCGAGATTTATAAGAATATATGAAATGCTTTTATACTTCCAGACAATAATGAAAGACCGATGGATGAATATTGGTTATGAAGATGAAGAACTAAAGCCCTATATTGAACCCACTATGGACTATGATGATTCAAAAAGAATTGAAATCCTAAGTGAGATGGGTTACCTAAGGACGGAGATTGAGGAGAGTTTGAAAGGTCAGAAATATGACGACGTGTATGCCACCTACCTGCTGTTGGGTCGGAGATCTTCAGATGTGGGTATTTCCTTGATGTTTACTTTATTTTATTGGTAAAAGCTAGAGCAGCCAAAAAAGTCTTTGTAGTTGGATATATTTGAATTGTACAATCTTAATGTTGATGTGAATAACACTTAACTAGATCGAATGTTGCAGTAAAGTATGAATCTTGCAAGTATAACATAAACGATGATAACACTAATTTATATCAACTACCAAGCAGTTGCCTATAAACAGCATGAGAGGAACTTTTCTCTAAATCATGTGGAATAATGAAGGATGGTATTGCAGCTCGAGAGTGATGGCTCCAGGTCTGGAAGTTCCCTTTCACTGCGCAACACGAGTTTAACGCCCAGAGGTCAGGAGTCCAGCGGAGCCGCCCAGTCCCCATCTCACTCTCACCGAGGAGTTCATCGCTCAGTCTCGGCCACCAACTCTAAGCCTTCCTCTCGTAGAGCATCCTCTGGTGGGGAGACCATTCGTGAGTTGAAACACGGGCATCGCAGTGGCTCACACCCTCCCCTTCCTCCACCTTTCACTAATTTTGTTTTCCCTGTTTTAACTGCACTACCTCATGGTCCCTCTACCTGATTTTATTATTGTTTTAATTTGATTTATCCTAACCTATTTTTTCCATAACATTCTAAAACATATTGGTAATCCCCTTGGCTATCCAATGATTTGCACCAGCTTTGCTGTGGCGTTGATTAACACAATGAAGGATTTTGGTAACCTATTAATTTCATTTATTTATTTGTTTATTTATTTATGGTATTTCCCGCATTTTAAGATGCTATAGGTGCTAAGACGCACACTATGATTAGCTTCGTAAATTTTTGGAAAAGTATTTGAGGGAATCATAGCTTATTGTACTAGCGAGTCTAAAGTGCTGATTCTTTTTTTATTTTATTTTATTTTTTATAATTTTTTATTTTTATTTATTTATTTATTTATTTATTTATTATTTTTTTTTTTTATGGCAAATGATTACATACTTAATTTGTTATAAAATATTCATGGTTATATTAATTGGATGTGTCTAGTTGAGCATAATTTTGTACCTATTCACATCAGCAACGATTTGTAGTTGCCACTACAATGTGTGTAAACACACTGGCGACACCTTGTTTACATCAGCTCCCATTACCAGATTTTGACCTTGACCTTCGAGTGCTAACACTCAATGTGATAGTTGAGAGCATTTTTCTGGGAAAAAACTGCGACTTATGCGGGAAATACGGTATTTATTTATTTATTTATTTATTTTGACTTGCCCACAACCGACTCCAGGATTTACCTGAAGTTACTAAGTTGCATGTATTACTTACATGTAATAATTTTCATCGCCACCATTATATATACTAATACAGAGACGGATGTAATCAAACTCATAAACAAACGTTGGATATTGATGTTCCTAATTAATGTCAAAATAATAAGTTAATAATTTGAAAATGGTCCTGAGGAATGAGGTAGAAAGAAACAAATTTATTTTGCAACTTTGCATCAGAATGCCTTGCTAAGGACTTCCAGTTACAACATTTTTTCCTGTGGAAGACATGTTTCTGGTTAGTTTATTGATCTCTCGAGAACACGTATTGTTTATTGTATCAATTTTAAACATGCACATACTACCATATTTGGTGGTTTGTATGATGCATTATTTATTATCACTTTATGAAGATGCCCTTTATCTATGTGATTTGAATATTGCAAGGGAAGTATTAATTTTCAAAATTCAGGTGAATACAGGATTTGATAAAGCCAAATTAAAAAATTATGAATTTTGTTTCTGAGATACTGGATTGAAAAATCAAAATCAAAATAATCATAGATTTGATGTAGATCCCTAACAAAAATTAGGAAACCTAAGAAACGACAACAGTTTTATTTATATTAAGAACTTATGTTGAGGACCTTCGTCTACTATGGTAAAAACCCTGCAAATGTAACCTTGTACTTTCCTCAGATTCCTCAACAAATATTACTTACTCCTACTGGAAATTAATTCCAGTTATTATGGGTTCATTCACCCTCTTTATAATTCAGTTTATTCACATTGACCTCACTCCATGTTTCTTTCACCACCTCCGTCTTCCAGGCCTCCGTACATTTACCAGCAACCACCATCAACTCATTAATTTATTCTCCATACATATAATATTCATACTCACAACATATTACTTACTAAAAACTAATTGCTTGAAATATTTTATGAAAGATTAAACAATAGGAAATAAACTGAAAACCATGATAAGCAAAGAAAAAATTTGACCATTCGTTTGTATATAAAAAAGATATGTAGGTATATGCTGATTTCATGATAATAGTCTGATATTTAGACATCACATTGAATTTCTTTAATATTTTCAAGATTTCCAAAAGTTCCCGTTAACTTATATAGAAGTTACTGTTATTAATGGAGATTCTTTTGCAAGAAATTAAAGACTAATGATTGTAAAGTTATCACTTGAGTTTTGAAGCAGCAGTGGAAGTACCGATGTGGTCTTCTGATCTGCCACTTATGGCTTACTTCTGTCATGTCTTTCCCACTGCACTTGACTATTCGTAATTGTTTATATAAATGTACAATGCAGTGTTTTTAGTATCCTGAAGAAAAGAGGAAAACATATTTTTTTATGTTTTTTATCTGAATTATGTTTTTAAAGTAATTAAACACATGGTCATTTATTGATTACTGTAATATTTAAGATGTCATTGATAAAATTTGCACAAATATCATTAATGTAATGTATTTGAAATGCATTAATGAAAATGGTATTGCAAGAAGAAGAATTGCGTGAAAATGTAGTAGGTTTTTTCCCATCTGAAAGCAATTCCCCACTCCCCCTCAAGTGAGGATGTACGATTTCAAAAAAGTAAGTAG
>JAXIVD010002437.1:37500-40000 GCA_036785275.1 Cancer borealis
TGCAATTCACAAAATTGCTTATGAGAGTAGACATGCTACTGTGCTGGAGCTTTCAGTACTCCTGCTCTAGATAAATTCCAAATGGATTCAGGCATAGCAGGAGGCCCAATAGCTCTGCAGTAGATGGTGAAGTTTGTTACTTACCAACAACAGAGAGATCTGATCCCTATGTGTTGTCTGTCTGTCTGTCAGTGTCCACATTCCTGTTAGGCGCTCGTTCTTTCCCGCGAGACTCGCCTACAAAACTCTGAGTGGTTTTATCCGAGGGTGAGTAAGTGCTTGTGTCATCCCAGGATACAGTGTGAAGGTGGCACCATTCAGTTTATGATCCTTAAGACTACGCTCCTATATGATTTTTACTTGATGTATCATATCTTGTAGATCGAATTGCATCATATAATGCCCTTGAAAATTTATTTAAACTAAAATTGAATGGTGCAGTACAAGTTTTTGATCTGTATTGTTAAACTGGCTGCCTTTCCTTCCCTGCTGATATCATACCCCAGTTGTTAATTTAATCAGACTACCCATTAAGAAGTGTATGTCTTGATTGTTGAATGGCTATAGTTATATTTGACCTCCCACTTTCCAGTCTGCCTTTGTATAAATCAAAGCTCGTGTGATGTCAGTGTGTCATTCGTGCACTAATTGTACTGTGTACAGAAGTTAATAATAATGCCTTATACATAATCCTTGGCAACACTTAGTGCCACCCACCCTCAGATAAACAAAGAATTCAGTGTTTGGTTTGCCATAAACTTTATTAATGCTGATACCTGTGACTAAGGTCTATGTTCATGATGTAATTAGTATCTTTCAATGATGGCTGCAAACCAGAGTTCTGAATTTTAAGACAGAACATATATATACTGCACACGAACTACAAATGTACTACTACCTTGAGACATGATAACCACTAGTTATGACCTAGGACACTTGACAGTACATAGGCTGTCATAACCCCTGTGTTGGTACAACTGGAGTGAGTCCTAAATTAAAGTGGCTTATGTAGCAGATAACTAATGCTGCTGCTGCTACTGCTGCTACTGCTGCTGCTATTGCAAGTGTTGCTTGTAGTGCTACTGCTGCCCATAACAAACTTCAAGCCCTTATCCAATGCATCTATTCCCTTCGTTGACTCTCTGGGTCTGTGGTCTCCTGGATCTTGGTGGTTTCCCGTGCATGACTTACTCAGTCACAGGCACCTTCTTCTAGTTGAGCCCTTGTTTATATACCTAAAAGCCTTCTTGGGAACATTTTACTGCTATGTCCATAGCTGATTTCTCAGGGACATCAGTGATATATTGCTGTTCAAGGCAGCTATCTTTGTTCACCCCTCGTGGCAATTATATTAATAAGGATGGTGAAAATCAATGCCTTCTCATTGGTATGTGGCTCAGAAGGGGGTGAGTGACAGCCTGCGTGTGTGTCCATGTGTGTGTGGCCTGTCATAACTCTGGTTGTCTTGTGACTACAGTGGTGTGGCTGCAGTACCACTCCTCCCTGGGGCCCCTCCCTCATGTGTGGTGGGGGCCCCGGTGGACAGCCTGTCCCATGGCCACCCCTCGACAGCCACTAACTCTCGACCTGCAAAAGGTCATTTCAAGTCAGCGTCCATTTCTGCGGGCACGGGTGCTGGTCCAGGTCGAGTGGATCTCTCGCCCCTAGATCCTTTACGGTCAAGGTAGTATGTCTCTGTGTGGGTGCACACAAATTGTTGCTTTTTGCTTGCACCTTCACCTGTGTCTTCTGCTCCTGCACCATTCCGTTGTCAGTGTCGTTTCCCTCCAGAACGTATTTATAAAAGTTGCATGGCAGCTTGTATATAGCAGGTATAGCATAAGCCACACACACACATACACACACACCATTACACATACTGGTCAGTTCGTGCCTACCAAGATCTGGTATCTGTAAGGGGTGGTGTGACGAGCCTAACAATAAATTTTTGCATGACCTTTGTAGTTCTGTTGCCTTCAAATGTTGCAGAGACTATTAGTGAATGCCTCTATAGCATGCACTGTTGTTGCTAGTTCTTGTAAATACCTCTACTGATTGACATTAAAAGACTATGAAAAGTTACTCCTTACAGTTCCTTGAAAAAAAAAATATATATAAGCTAATAATATTTTCAAATTTCATTCCATACTTTGTCTATTGTTGAGGCTCTTAACATCCCTAATACTATGAAAATATCAGGTGTAAGTTTGAGCAGCTCAACAGACATGAACTTACGTGTATAGCATATTACTGACATGTTTACATTTATTATATTTCAGCTCATCGAACAAAACTCCTGTATCACCTGTCTCAACCAATCGCAATCCCTTCCCTCGAAATCACCAAAGTCGATCAACGTTCCATAGTGGACAAAACCGACGAAATAACAACACGTACGGAGGAGTTGGAGCGCCTCTAACAACCCAAGATACAAGTGTACTATCATCTGCCAGTAGAACCAGTTTCTTCTCCAAATTATCTTCTAAATTCTCAAAACGGT
>JAXIVD010002437.1:45000-55000 GCA_036785275.1 Cancer borealis
GGTAAATGTAGAGCAGTGGTGAATGCATGATCCTTGCCTTGACGACCTGTGGAAAAGGTATGAAGTGGCAATGGTAAACTTATAGGCCCTACCATGGATAATACCCTTCTCTAGCCCCCATTTGTATGACTCACCTGGTGACACTGTTGGGAGTGGTACCCTTGTCTTCTCCTCTAGGGACCTACAGACTAATTGAGAGGAGTGAAAGTGTATGCATGCATGGATGTGTGTATTCACACCTTGTCTTGGTTACCTTCCTGTAGGGGGATGTCAGCCTGGTATATATCTATCTGTCTCTCCATCTATTTATATACCAGGCTGTTGTGCTTCCTAAAAGGGATAACCAAGATTAGGCACACATACACAAACCCATCTACATATACATATACACTCATCACATTTTTGCCCTCAGGCCCTCAGATAGATAGATCTTCATAATGATAAAGCTTTTGGCAATTATAAAAACACTGAGGAAATAAAAATAAAAAGAGGGATTTAATGTGTAAGGTTGTAATGCCTTCAAGTTCTAAAACATTGAGCAATTGACAAAAAAGAGTGATTATGTAGCCATGAGTGCTGCTGCTGGGCATCAAACCCCTGACAGTACATGCAACATACCAACACCTTACCAATGAAACCATAATGATCAGCAAAGTCCCTTAAAGAGGGTAGCCAAGATAAGGCATCTACATACATAAATCCATATGCATTTCCTCAATCCCCCTGTACCACACTGCACGAGGGTCAATCTACTCTCACTGTGTGATTGGCCGTTTTCCCAGAGCATTGATAATTTATAATGTGATGTTTCTGAATGATGAGATGGATTACATCATGGAGGTTTTTATATGTTGAAATACCCATCAGGTTTGTTGCATTCACTGAAAAGTAAAACCATACCCATAAATGAGACTTGCCCTCCAGTTTGAATGAGCATGACGCCACTATTTACATAGATAATATTAAGTTTGCAATGATCTATCCTTGATTATAGAAGAGAGTATAAAATGCAATAAGATGGTGAATGTAAGTAAAGGAGAATATGTGTGTAAAAACATTGTAGAGGATTTGTTTAAAAGATTTTTTAATTGTAAAAATTTAAATATTCATTGTTATTGTAGATTGTGTTAAGTTTTGGCTTAAAGATTTTTCTTTAATTTTAAATATTAAGCATTCTGCTTTCTGTTACGTGCACTCCACATGTTTAGGAGAAAGCCAGTTTCGTGAATTATTAGTGGTCCGATGGTGTTAGAGTTAGTGTGCTTGGTTCACAACGGAGAAGCTGGGCAGAAACAATTTGTGATTGTCCTCTTGAGTGTTGTAGGCCACGTTCATCCAACAGAATAGGTAGAAATGTAAGTTGAAAGGATAATGACCTGATTGCTTGGCAGGAGTGGAAGGCCAACAATCCTGTCCTGTATGTGTGTGTGGTCTTGCAGAAACAGAAGACTAACTACATTGCTCTTTTTAGTGTATGTGTGTGTGTGTGTGTGTGTGTGTGTGTGTGTGTGTGTGTCAGTTTTGCTGTAAGAGACCAAGAAATCGTCTACGCCACACCATGGAAGTGGTAAACAGGGAAATCATTATTACTATTTTCAAACAGACAATGTAGAAAAAATATCATCGGTCATCAACCATGGTATCAAAAATATCAATAATCATAGGGTATTGTTATAACCATTATCATCATCATCACCATCATCAAATTCTGTCCATGCTTTAGTTTACAAAATATTACAATGATTGTTTACTTCTACAGCCCATCAGTGAATAATGATGAACAAGTCAAGCCACGATCATTGCGCTTCACGTGGAGCATGAAAACCACCTCTTCACGCGACCCCAATGACATCATGGCCGAGATTCGCAAGGTAGACCACCCCCAGCACCATGAATAGCGACGAAAAGTAATCCACCCGCTGCATGTCCTGCTTAACACACTGTCTTCATGCTAGCAGCTATCTCCCTCGGTGCCCCTTGCTCCCCCCATCCCCCACCACATCCCCCTTGTTGATCCACCCCCTCAGTAATGAAGGACATCTTACATACCACACATTCCCCACATAACACTATTCTTATAGGTCTTCACCACTTAACTTCTTATTCTTGGTCTCATTGGTTTCCCCATCCAGTGCTCCATCGAACAGTTAATTTCCTGAAGTAATGTAGGAAGACTCATTGTGATTCCCAAATTATTATGGTCTGTGTGCACATTTGTGTCATTAAACCTGTTGTTACCACAGTAAAACTTATGAACTGTGGCTGCTTGTAGACCAACATTAATGTCATGCCAGATTTGGTTCAGTGTTTGTTTTGATTTTCTTGTTCCCTTTTGCATTTCTTAACGTATTACATCATGCTTTGATGAAGCATTTATGCAGTTTTATTTTACATGTTTTAAGTTAATTGAAGCTTTCTGTACTCCTGTATATTTTAATTTAATTTCAACAAGGTTATAAAGATGAACAGCAGGCTTTTAATGGGTATTATAAAACCAGCATGATGCTGGAAACATGATAAAAAGAAATTTCCATCATTATTTTGTCATTACATTTGCATGAGATAAATGTAATTCAATGACCTAATATTGGGTCTTGTGTTTTTGCATGTAATTTTGTAGCAGAAAGTCCCAAGTACAGTACTATGTTATGTTTAATAGTCTTGAAGTAGAGAGATAGCTTCTGTATCAGGACAGTGTCTTGTATTTGTATTGTAAGTGTGAGTCTAGAATTATTAGAATTTTATTTGCATATTTGCCAGTCATCAAAAATTGTTATATTTTAAAGCAGCATGGGAAAGTTAGAGCAAACAGATAAGTGAAATAACTCTAACTAACTAATAAGTTTTATGGTACTCTCTATCTTGTTACAGGTGTTAGATGCAAACAACTGTGATTATGAGCAGCGAGAAAAGTTCTTGCTTCTATGCGTTCATGGGGACCCCAACACAGACTCCTTAGTACAATGGGAGATTGAGGTGGGTGGTAGTGTGTGCATTATTTGTACCCAAACCTATCGCCAATGTAAGGACAATTGATGATCAGTTGTTATGGCATGATATGATGTATATCATGGATATACTCATTTCAGTATTACTGCTTTAATAAAGACACTCCCTCTTTAAGAAATTAAGAGTTTTCATCATATTGTCTTTCATTATTAATTAAAATTATAATTCCTCTTGTTGAATACACTGTTTACAACATTAATCCTATCGTCTTTCATAGGTTGATGTGAAACATGTAAAAGAAATTCTTGCTTAGAGGATTTGTGCCTCAAAGTCTTTAATACCAAAAGTAATCAAGACCTGAAGGTATTTTCTATATGTTGAATTTCAGAAGTAATAAATTTATGTTTTGCTGATAAAGATTCTTCCCTCTAGGGATCTTATCTAATGGGATGAACACAACAGAGTAATGTCCATCATAACACCTTCCAAGTATACACGTTACAAGCTTATTTAGTTCATGCATTTTGTTCACTCCTTATCATTGGTTTTTCTCACTTTTTATTAATCCTTTCCACATGGTCATACATTATCTGTATATGAATTTCCTTCTCATTGCATCACCACCATACATGACAGGTTCCATGTTGTCATGGATCAGCGCGTCACCTGATGGCAGCTTGCTAAGGTGTTACGGAACTTGTCAAATCTTGATTTTTCCAGATTCCTCTTCAGGCTTTTATCCTGCCTTCTTAGATCTACATACTGGCACTCTATTTTATATTTCAAAGTATTTAACATGTTTCATCCAATTATTCTCATGCTTTCTCTTTTTCTCCACATGGACAAACCAGGGCAGTTTACATATTGTTTTGCTTTACAGATAAACCTTACATTGTACGTTGAATACTTTCAGATTGCACAAAAATATCCTCTCTGTTGTTCTTATTGTATTTCCTCAATAAATGTTCATGTACTAAATATGTAACATACATAAGTTTGCAATTTTAGTTGAAATGTACTTTTCAGATTTATAAAGAATCTATTACTACTCAGATAATCAAAATCATACTTAACCACTTTTATCACCTAGTCAATCATGAATGTCTTCATCTTATTTTTATAAGGAAGAAAACATAATTGATCAAGCATGTGTTAGTTTTATTCTTGGCTTAAGCCTAATTATCCATCTATCTTTCAGGTATGTAAGCTGCCAAGACTTAGTTTAAATGGTGTTCGGTTCAAGAGGATATCAGGAACTTCTATTGGATTTAAGAATATTGCTAGCAAGATTGCCAATGAGTTGAAACTGTGACTACAAGGAGAATTTGAACTAGGTGATTCTCTAGTAGAAGTACCACTTGGGCACAACACAGCCTGAAGGGTGGTGGTCTTCTCATCAGGTAGTGAAAGGGGGGTGCCTCAAGTGATGTCTCTGGGTCACACGATTTTGTTGAAAGATTCAGGGAATTAAAACATATTCCGAAGTGTGCCTAACATACATCTGAATTGCTCTTGTTAAAAATGTTAAAAGATAAATGTTGGCACCACAAATTTTCGGAGGTGTTTTCAGAATGCATTTTCGTGTTCTGACCTAGAGTGTATTGGCAACCCCCCTATGAAGCTCACAGAAAACTAATTACAAGTTCACTCATGGAAGAATTCTCATTTTAAGTTCCACAGGCCTCACCTGAAGCACCATTGGCTTGTTGGCTTCCCATCCTCACTCTCCAAAGCATAAAGTGGAACCCTCTCGCTGTTCGAAATCCAGTTGCCTTTTGGAATTAATTGCGACCACCAAACTTGTTTACGTAAAATGTACTAAGCTATCTTGACAAAATAACTTTGAAAAGACATGATTTTATATATATATATATATATATATATATATATATATATATATATATATATATATATATATATATATATATATATATATATTATATATATATATTATATATATATATTATATATATATATTATATATATATATTATATATATATATTATATATATATATATATATATATATATATATATATATATATATATATATATATATATATATATATATATATATATATATATATATATATATATATATATATATATATATATATATATATATATATATATATATATATATATATATATATTATATATATATATATATATATATATATATATTATATATATATATTATATATATATTATATATATATTATATATATATTATATATATATTATATATATATATATATATATATATATATATATATATATATATATATATATATATATATATATATATATATATATATATATATACTGTATATATATATATACTGTATATATATATATATATATATATATATATATATATATATATATATATATATATATATATATATATTATTTGAATATGTATTTAAATATATATTATATGTATATTATATATATATATATATATATATATATATATATATATATATATATATATATATATATATATATATATATATATATATATTATCATGTATATGGTTGGTAAAAAGTGTGATATTTGAAAATGAAGCTTATTTGAACAATATGTGAATGAACAACAAAGTGTCTTAGTACTTACCCCCTTCCACCAGCACTGGCCAGAGTAGTGCGGTTGTGTAGATGACGTGTGGTGGGAGTTTAAAAGAGCTTCACCAAACACTCCAGTGGACTTTGGGAAGAGTGAGGCCAACACCCACCATATCATATAGCTCCATGTGTGAGCCTCACATCAAGTGTAACATTATCATTATGTTGCACTGACATGTTAACCAGAAGAGGTTCCAAAGGAACATTTTACCTTGTTTTCTTTTGTAAATACTTTGGCTGTAGGAATACAAAATTAAAGTTGCCCAGTTTTGTTATGTATAACCAATAGGATGAATGAGGTGATTTGAATATTGATATGTACAGTATTGTAAAGATTTGGTCACATAGCTGACTGAGAACATAACCCTAATTGTGGTTAAAGAACTAGTGTGCAACGTGTAGCATGAGCAGAGCTTGACTCCCAGTTGCCCCACGCCCTTGTGTAGAAACCAAAGACTGGGACTTCACTTCTGTTGTGCCTGGGTTATATAAAAACTATTGAGGAGTAGTGCGTTGCAATCTGCAAGTGTGAGCCAACTGTCAAGATGTTTTTTTCTGCCATATGCCCCACCTAGCCTTGTTGTATATTTACAAGCTCCTGTTGTAAATGGTGTAGTCTTCTGATTGGTAACTCATCAGTCCCACATTCTCTCTCTCTCTCTCTCTCTCTCTCTCTCTCTCTCTCTCTCTCTCTCTCTCTCTCTCTCTCTCTCTCTCTCTCTCTCTCTCTCTCTCTCTCTCTCTCTCTCTCCTCTCTCTCTCTCTCTCTCTCTCTCTCTCTCTCTCTCTCTCTCTCTCTCTCTCTCTCTCTCATCCACCCCATGTTGCCTGCCCACCATTATTTTTTATTTATTTGTTTTTATTTAACTGATTGCTTCCTCTTACTCATTCAGATCCAGCAATGATGCTGAGTCATCTTGTTATGTGTTCTGCCTTACTCCTGAGCCACCCAGTACCTTCACAGGTATGGAACTGAGGCCTTTGCTTCAATCCATACTCTGCTTTTATTTCTCATTCATTGTGTAGATATATTACCTTGCATTGTCATTGTCATTTTAATTTGAAATTTCTACTTTCATTGTTCATCTTGATTAGACATTCTAGTGGTGGCAGTTAGGTATTTGATTTTTCTTTTCAGTTCATTCTGGGGATTATAATCATGGAAATTTATAGCTGCTAATATTTAATAAAGATATGGAATGATAATGTATGGACCATATATTGAAAGTCTTTCTATACACAACCTTGGTTTTTAACTCCTTACTTTCCATTAATTTCTTGTTATTAATGGGAAGAATTTTCGTCCCACAATATTTTTTTTATGAGAGGTAATCATGATCTTTGAAACCCTATTGGGTTTGTTGGTAGGGCACAGACTGAAATCAAACAAATAGGAGTTTGTAATAAATCTGGGAATTATGTTGGTACTAAACACTTGTTTGTATTTATAGCCCCACCTGCCTGGCGAGATGAGTGGCAAAAGACTACCTGACTTGTTTGAAAATTTTATCAAGATTTATTTAAAAATGCTGCTGCATATGTTCATTCCTGTAACTACCTGTGTACATACTCAACCAGTAGCCCTTGAAATACAGTGACAATTCACATGATTGGAGTTTATTTACATTCCTATATGAGAATAGAAATCTTTTATACTGATACTTGTACCATATACAATATATATATATATATATATATATATATATATATATATATATATATATATATATATATATATATATATATTATATATATATATATATATATATATATATATATATATATATATATATATATATATATATATATATATATATATATATATATATATATATATATATATGTGTGTGTGTGTGTGTGTATGTATGTATATGTATATATATGAAATTAAAGTATGTGCAATTTTTTGCTAGTGATTTGTTAGGTAGAAATCTGTGTATTTAAGTGAATAGGAAGCAAATGTGCTCATTCTTTTATAAATAAACTCTTACTTCTGTTGTGAACTTGCTGTCAGTTTGACTGAACATATCTATCAAAGGGCAATGCATTCAAAGTCATTAAAATTGGTAGTATGTTGAGTAATTAACATAAGCGTCCTATCCCAACCACCTTGACAGACTGTCTGTGCCACAGCTGGGGACAGGTCTGCCTTAGGTGCACCACGGCTGTGCCATGGTAAAACCTGCAGCAAAACTGACTCCTCTTAGCCACAAGTCTATACCAGTCAAGTGGAGTTAAGGCATTGAGTGTTAAAATTTTTGCAATTTTAATTTTAAGGGTAAGGAGTATCAGGTCATGTCAGAAGCTGAAATTTGCACATGAAATGCATTTTGTGGAGGAGAATACATACTCTATATGAATCCTGGCAAGGTGGGACTGTGCTAACACCTTAACTCTGCCAGAGTTTACCAGTCACTTGTTTCCTTTATAATATTTGTTTGAATAAAATATTTTCTATGGACTCTATTTTACTAACATCTGTAGTCATAAATAACAATTTAATGAGCTTGAAATGGATATTTAAATGTTTATGCTTTTTGTATCATGAAAGTTATCACAAAGATTGTGGATGAAGGGCTGGATCCTTTACCCAGGAACTTTGTTCTTGCCAGGAAATGATAGCAAGTTAAGGGTGTATAATTGATCTGATTCTGATCAATAATGTGCAGGGACACCAGTTCCTAGTGTATATCACGCATCTACAGTTAGTTATTTAGACAGAAGTTTTAGGGACAAACTGGGGAGTTACACTTGGCAAGAACTCTATGTATAGCTCCTTCCAGGGTTTTAAAAAGTTAGCATTTTAGCTTTGTGAACTGTGTGCATTCTTTATAGTATGAATGTGCTTTTCATTTGACTACCTGTCTATGTACCACTTACCTAATGGTGATCTCTGTTACCTCAGGATGAACATATTTTATTTACTCTTTTGATATCCTTTATAGTTCTATTTGAAGTTATTAGAAATATTATTCATCCAGGAACCCTCACTAGTAGATATTATATCTGTAATGTCTGTGGCCTCGTTCCCTCCGGAAACGTCCCCCATAAGGATGGCCACGGCAAATATAATGCTGGATACTTATCAATATTATTAGGATGAAGCAGTTCAAACTAATCTCATGCTATTTCATCTCACTTAAACAAGCATGCATAGTACATCCCTACAATGGCCCCGTTCCCTGCAGAGATGAAGTAAATGGCCACGTCAGAGACCAGACTTGATTGATAGCAGGAGGTGCTAAGAATGTCTGGGTTCTGACAGCTACCTTTATAACTTTGGCATTGGTAGTTATAGTGTTGGAAGAATGGAGAGTAATTTAAGAATGGTCACATTTTCTACTACAGGGGACAAAAAACTAGAAAGAAGATGGAATAGGTTAATCAGTGGTCGGCTTGTAACGTGAAGGCTGTAAGTTCGATCATGGCTCAGGGCAGCTTAACTTGGTGAGGGAGGTAACGCCCTCTCGTTAACCCAAGCTTAACTATATGGTCTAAAGTTACCCAGTTTTGGGGGATTATTTAATCATTATTAATCTTTCTTACTTGATTGTCTTTCATTCATAAGATCATATATATATATATATATATATATATATATATATATATATATATATATATATATATATATATATATATATATAACATATTACTAATATCTATTGGCACATTAAGCAAAATATATCACATTACATTATATTGTTATAGTTGCTACATACAATATGATGGCTATTTTACTGATAAGTAAGACCCGGCTAGGATTCACAAAATAAAGAATAAAAAAGCATGTTTCTATAAATAAGATTTGGCACATCAAAATGAGAGACGTGTATTTCTGAAAAGTTCCCATGTTTCTTGTTTTAGGATGCAAAAGAAGTGATCACGTGACGAGATAAGGAGGAAAATTATATATTTTTTCACAACTGTAGTGACACCAGTGCAGCAAGACTCACCCACGCGTGCCTCTCATTTTTCATAATTCCCAGCTTTACTGTTGTCCTAACGTAACACAGGCCAGAAATATACAGTCTGAGTCATTATGAAGCTCTTCATACACCAACTATGATTCAAAATCAGTCCAATAAGTATGGAAAAACAAAAACATGAGGGAATTTCTCTATATTGACCAAATGTTTGCCTAATTATGACAATTACAAACTTTACTCTTCTCCTAACACGTAACATAGGCAAGAAAAATGCACCCGTAAGAATCTTTTGATACACCGACAATAATAAAAAACCAGAAAAATGTAATATGAGGTAGAAAATAGATAAATACGGTAGTATGACCTTACATTTCATTCCTATGCTTACGTATTTCACCGATTTCTCAAACATTACTCACAAATACAAGGATTTTTATTGACTCAAAATCATACATCTAGCCAGTGTTATGTGTTATGATACCAGTGAAGTTAAGAATG
>JAXIVD010002437.1:57500-59970 GCA_036785275.1 Cancer borealis
CTGACACTGTTGTAACCTAACCTAACCTAATTATTGGTTGAATTGCAAATTTACCAAGTATAATTT
This sequence comes from Cancer borealis, assembly GCA_036785275.1. Lineage (NCBI taxonomy): Eukaryota > Metazoa > Arthropoda > Malacostraca > Decapoda > Cancridae > Cancer > Cancer borealis. The sequence continues at coordinate 57,567 of JAXIVD010002437.1, forward strand.
CATAACTCTCAATACCTTAACGAGAGCATGAAGTTCCTGGCTGTGGGTCATCCTCTACTATTCCTCCAAGGAGCCATACAGTAGGGACACTGAACAGCTGCTGGTAGGACGCCGTGTTCCCTCAGAAACTCATACACCAAATCGTTTTTTGAATGAAATTTTGCGATTATTTGCCAATAATTGAATTCGCAACCTTCACAAGTGATTTCAATGGTAGCCATGATACAACTGAGGAGAAAAATGTCTCCTGACCTATGTTTCTAGCTGTGCCACACCTACTATTACATATATCAAGCTGTGATTGGCGCAGCTAGTGCTGGTAATTGGTGGTGGCACGTCATTGGACAGAGGAAATATAGACACTATAATAATCCTCTGTAGCAACTACCCACAAGCCCATGCTAGAAACAAAAGCCCATGCTATAAACAATTGATAGTGTTTGTTTGCTTATGTGGACTTAGAGAAAAAAAATCCTCAGACGTACCACATTCCCGGACGTATTGCAGCGTTATTATTCATTTCCGACAGGTAGTGTGATCAGTGAAAATGTTGTAAATAGTAAGAGCAACAAGCTGAGAGTAGCCATAACCATCTACTGTTTAATGGCATAAAGTTAAGTAATACCATAATAATAATAATAATAATAATAATAGCTAATAATAATAATAATAATAATAATAATAATAATAATAATAATAATGATAATGGTTAGCTTACCTTTGCTCGGACATGTTTACTGTTACACCCCTGGAAGGCCCATGCCACATTGGACTGAAGTTGTAAGTGAAAGTGGGATTCAGGACTATGAGTGAAACTGAGGGTCATGGGAGGAGAGGAAGGCCAGTTGTAAGATGGAAGGATAGCGTGAAGTGTTACATGGAAGAGTTGCCGATAGAGGAGGAGGGATTGAACTAGCATGGAGTTGGTGTGTGGATAGGGTGAAGTGGAGGCTCTTCTGATTTTTCTCCACCAATTGATTATCTTAGGGACTGTTTGAGCCGGTTTTTGGATGGAGACAAAAATGAATCTATCTGGTATACTCATAAATCGTAGTATCACTGTCGTTGGTAGGATGAGGGTTAAGGTTAATCTAAAAAAACATCACATTTACAACGGAAGTGCCATATAAATGCCTCAGATTGGTACAAAACCCCGTAATTAGGTTATAATATTACCGTGAATTTCTTCCTCTTACATCATGTTACACGTTATATTGAAGTGGGAAACGTTTTGGTGTTAATTTGTTTATTTACTTTTGTTCTTATTAATTATCTTTTATTTTTTGCTTAGGGATCCCGGTAGAATGTAACTATCATGCATATTAGATCACTTTGAAATCTTCGTTGTTCAAGTGTTACGACTTGTTATACTTTCATTAGTTACTGTGAAGAAAAGTAACTCCTGCCTTTCTTTTAGATTAGAGTAACAGAAAATGAAATGTAAGGGAATCTAATCCATTTGTATTTTATAGAGAACTTAAAAAACTGGCTGAGTGAGTGTATTGGGGGATGAAAGGAGGTCGTAGAAGGTAATGAGGGGAAGTAAGGTGATGCGTACTGCGTGTGTTGGGGGAAGGGGAAGGGGCTCGTAAGAGGTAGTGAGGGGGAAGTAAGATGTGCTGAGAGAGTAAGGGTCGCCGAGGAGGGAATATGGATACTGCCTGCAGCTGGGTGTGAAGGTGGGAGGGGAAATATTAGTTATTATGCATCCTACAGCTGCTCTTTGACTCGCCTCGCCTTACCACCCTCGCTACGGCCAGCTGCTTTTATATGCCAACACTTTTTTCAGTATATATTTGAAAATAACTAACTGAACCATGTGTAACCTGAGCAACAACCTATCCTGCACCATTCACCGTCAATGTTTCCGCTCTACACCATAGTAACGAAAAGTATAACACGCTCTACAAACATCCCAAAATACAACACTCCCGCAAACCCCAGGAACTACTCCGTACTACAAATACTTATAACTGATCCCGTACTAACTCACAACACCTACACCTCATACCCTCCGACACTAACTATCAAATTAACTAATACAAACAACCCTCACATAACATACTCCAATCACAATATTTAAAGCCTACTATAATCTACTACTTCATCATCCCAATCTATAACCACCAAACATACTTATCATAATTTTTATTATCTAAAATTTCATAACCTCGTACTAACTCTTCTTTATACCCTACACCTTTTAATCATCTCCAATATATATACATCTACTTCTACTCCAAACTTAACCCTACCTCTTTTCAACTTTTAATCATAACCTTTTTCTATCTTATATCACTATAACTCCTTTCTACAATTTTTACCCAATTTACCTCCCCACCTCTTCTCAACACTACATCCTCTATATATATATATATATAATATATATATATCATATATATAT
>JAXIVD010002438.1:0-2500 GCA_036785275.1 Cancer borealis
CTTCTCCTCTCCTCTCACTCTCTTCCTCTCTCTCCTCTCCTCTCTTCCTCTTCCCCTCCTCTTCCTCCACCCTCCTCAGTCCTCACGTAACACGAACGCTCACATGTCGGTCACTGCATGGCTTCTCTTACACCCAAAAACCCTCGCCGCTAGTATTTGTTTGGTGTTGACGTGTAGCTGAAACCACTCAGGATGTTTGATAAATTAAGACTCAGCCACGCAACTCCATTCCACTCCACGCCACGCACAATAATAGAAAGAAATCCACTCAACGTTTTAAACATTATCAAACCAATTATCCGTGAAAATGACTTAAAGCAATTGGAAGCCATGCAGGTGTTCCCGTGTAATGATGTGTGGAGGGAAGAGATGAAGGATATGTTTTTTTAATTAAAGTTTGATATCATAGGTTGGTGTTGTGTTGTAGGTGGAGTGTAACGTGTCTTTGGTAATCCCTTATAGCTCTACACATTATTCTCGTCAGATAGATGTGTGTGTGTGTGTGTGTGTGTGTGGTGTGTGTGTGTGTGTGTGTGTGTGTGTGTGTGTGTGTGTGGTGTGTGTGTGTGTGTGTGTGTGTGTGTGTGTGTGTGTTGATGTGGTGTGTGTGTGTTGTGTGTGTGGTGTGTGTGTGTGTGTGTGTGCATGGGATGGTGAATACGCAGAAAGATAGTCAAGTTTCGTTTGATTTGGAAAAAATATAACGTAACGCGATAACCGCTTTCCAATTGAATGTTTACATAACAGTTTTGTATTGATGCCATTGGTAGTGAGGTCATCTGGTTATCAAGACCCCTCTGGGCGTGGGGTCAGTGAACATCACGTCACTTGAGACTCAACACGATTAGGAAGCACGTGGTTGAACTTAACACGTTCGGTCCAAGTTTTGATGAACAAGGATGAAAATAACCATTGAACACTTTCATCACGTTGTTTTCAAAACGAAATTTTGTAGTTATTGCAGAAGAACAAGATGTGCGTCATGTTTTTGCCAGAGTTGGTTGAAATAATCAATGATTATGTTGATAATAATAATAATAATGATAATAATAATATAATGTAATGATAATGATAATAATAATAATGATAATAATAAAATAATATTTAATAATAATAATAATAATATAGTACCATTGACAATACTGATAATGGGTATGGCGATTGAACTATGAAATTCACACAGGTCCCTCTATCACTTTCCACAACCATAGTCGAAGGTCTGAAGGTTGAAACGGTCTTGGTGGACAAATGACTCGTCAGATGACTCCAAGTGTCAATCCAAGTTTCAAAATGACCTGCAACCAGCTCTAGGACAGGTTCATCAGTCACGTTGACCTGACTCTAAAACTACCAATGAATTTAAACGCAATGAGCTGCCTGGGTGCTGGCTGGCGAGGGAGTCCTGTCCTATCCCATCCACAGGCAAGAGCAAGATGTCTGTCTTATTTATCACTTGACAACCCCAACAAGACCTTCAACACACCACACTCCCTGTCCTTACAACTACCCACAACACCACCACTCCCTCCTCCCTCTACGTCCCTTGCCACCAGCATCATTCCGACACATAGGCCCTCTTCCAACCCCTCTTCACCCCACAGCCACTCTAACTCTAAAGCTAAACTCTAACCTCTATAGTTACCTCACTCTCTACCTCCCTTCCTCCTCCTACTCTCTCCCTCCCTAATCCTCGCATACTCCCTCAAGTACTCTCACAAGCGCCTTTCACCCTGCCTTACACTTTCCTCATCCTTAACACAACTTTTCCAATCCGTTGACATTTGGTGCCTCCCTCTATCCCTTCCCTTCCTGCTCCTTCCCTGCTTGGAAGTCTCGGCAAATAAAGCACCGCCAGCGAAGATATAAGTTGAGCTCTCAATATAAACAATGAGGGCTGATTTGATATTCCTCCAATGATTCGTTTGTATGCAGAGACGTCAGAGAAAGAGGAAGAGGAGAGAGGAGGAGGAGAAGGAGAAGGGAGGGAAGTGGAAGAAGGAGAAGAAGAGAAGGAGAAGAAAGAGAAGGAGAGAGGAGGAGGAAGGAGGGAAGGAATGAGAAGAAGCAAATAAATTCAATGATGGATATAATATGATACAATTATATTAAGTTCGTCATATCATTATCAAACCTGGCTCCGTCCCACGTTCAATATAATCATTAAGAGTCCCTCATCTATACAACTCCTCTTGAACGGCCTGGGCACAAGCTTCCTAGTATGTCATTAACCACCACGCCTAATTGCACACAAACATCTTTAATAAATGTACATGGGTGGCGAGGCGGATCACGATGCTGTGTCAGAGAGTACAACCTACCAACCTGTGATTGCCGACACCTGACACGATACTGCAGGTCACGGGGTCAAGGAGGAGGTAATATGTCTTGAGATTGGAGGATGAATAGCCACCACTCAAGCTAGGTCCCTAATCCTCTACAACACGCTGCTCCCTGACCTTTGCACAGTGTTTTATTGACGAGGAAATTTACTTGGGGTATG
>JAXIVD010002438.1:12500-30000 GCA_036785275.1 Cancer borealis
CCCTCCATCCAAAGAGAGAATGGACGGCAAGGGAGTGAAAAAATAAATACAGGAAGGGTAAGAGAGAAGAGAATAAAAAAGAAAAGAGGATAGAGGAAAAGAAGAGAAGAATAATAAGATAAAAAGAGAAGAATAAGGACGATATGCACTCTAGCCTATTATCCGTACGCTAATGTATTCAAATTTCTCGCGCATAAAACAGTCTATCCTCTAACACCTAAAATCTAACACATACTATTACGTGTTACACCCACAAGAGAAAAAATAACCGGAAAATTATCAGCTATAAATATAATCATATCTTCTATTTTTTTTATCGGAGGTGCAGTAGCCTATCTAATCTTATCTTACGTTTGCTGACTTGAATCCCCTTATAGATTAAACTTATCTTTTATTTTTTTGTACCATGCTTATTATTGTTGATAATCTGCATCATAAACAACACTAGCAACTCACCTTTCTTTCCTATGGTAGTGGAGAATGAAGATGTTTGGTTATCACGTCACTGAGGAAAGCTTGGGTGGCACACGTGGTCACTCTGGTCAGTCGGTCACTCGTACTGTCTGCCACTCCAAAGAAAACGTTGGTAGGCTACTGAAAAGCACTTGGTTCCAGTATTATCCACATGTTATATTTATCGCACAAAGTTGAAAATATCATGACCACAATGAAAAAAAAAAGGACAGTGGGTTTAGTAGTGATATTGGTAAATTCGCTGATAATTCTAAGATAGGTAGGATTATTAGATCAGAGTAAAGGACTTGCAGGGAGACTTAGATAGGTTAAACGAGTGGGTAGTCAGGTGGCAGATGGATTTTAATCATGACAAGTGTAGAGTAATGAATGTTGGAAGGGAAAATCCTCATAACAGGTAAAACATAAGCAGGGTAACACTGAATAAATCAGAATGTGAGAGAGGTTTGCGTGTACAGGTTAGCTCAGACCTCCGTCATAGAAAATAATGTATTGAGGGTAGAAATCGGGCTAGTAAGGTGTATAATTATAGGGTTCCGGACAAAAGTTCGTATAGAAAAAGTTCGTATGGCAATAATTCGTAGGATAAAGTTCGTTTGCCTAAAGTACGCCAGGATAAAGTACGTAGGGTATAAAGTTCGTCATGTAAAAAGTTCGTAATGGAAAAATATCGTAATGGAAAAAAATTCTAAGGTTAAATGTTCGTCGTGCCAATGTTCGTTAGAAAAATGTTAGTACGCGTTAAGTTAGGTTAAGTTAGGTTAAGTCGTTACGAATATTTTACATATATACATACGTACCATACGAATATCTGCATACGAACTTTAGCGTACGAACTTTTTCGTACGTACTTTTTTCAAACGAACTTTATCCCTTACGAACATTTGCTTACGAACAATTGCGTACGAACTTTATGCATACGAACTATTTCCATACGTACTTTGGTCCTAGAATCATAATTATAGATTCATTGCTAGGAGTGTTGAGGTTATTCTGAAGTTGTATTTGGCGTTAGTCAGACCTCACCTCGACTATGATGTACAGTTTTGGTCTCCGTATTATAGAATGGATATAGGATTGTTAGTCAATGAAAAGAAGGATGACCAAAATAATAGAGGGGATTCATAATTTTAGTTATGAGAGGAGGCTGAAGCTTTTGAAATTACACTCAGTGGAGAGGCGTAGAGTAAGAGATCTGATTTAAGTATTCAAGTGTGTGAAGGGTTTTAATAAGGGGGATACAGGAAAGGTTCTTACGATCAGTAGCCAGGATAGAACAAGAAGTAACGGATTCAAACAGGAAAAATGTAGATTTAGAAAAGAGATAGGAAGAAATTGGTTTACAAATAGAATAGGGTGGTGATGAAAATGGAACAGACTGCTTCATCAAGTAGTTAGTGCACAGACGATAGGGAATTTTAAAAGAAGACTAGACGGCTTTATGGATGGGGATGAGAGGTGGATGTAGGTAAAAAGGGAGTATTGGAGTAACAGGAACTATCACATGTAGGCCTCAGGGACTTTTGTGGCTTCCTTATATTCGTATATTCTTATGTTCTTATGTCAAGCACTGCACATATATTTGATGAAAAACTTGAGTAACAGAATAGCAACGCAGGGATGGTAAAACAAATAAATTAATGTATAGAAAAAATAAGCTGAATAGACAGAAAACTAGATGGAGAGACGAGATAGGAAATTGTTCTGGGATGGCCTGGAATAGACGGACAGCCAATGGAGATAAGTGAAGAGGTTTCAGGTACACCTTTATCCTATAATGGAATCGCATAGGCTGATAATGATGACCTTGTAATATGCGAATAAAGGAAAAAAACAAATTGAATAGACCTATAATCACAGCGTTAGTTTGCTCCTCATCCTCACAAACACTTGCTCCGTCCTTGTCTAGGAACTCCATATTTCTTTTTGCAGTAGTAATGAGTGTACGACCTCGACATAGCAGCATACAGCGTTCAATATCCTATAATAAAGTCATTATAATTTCTTTCACCTTTGTGTCTCGTCCTCTTCCGTGCTTCTTCCCTCCACTCGCCGTCCTGAATCTAAGGTTTTTGTTTGTATTATTCGAGATGTTACAACCACATTCACCACCTCGCACTGGTGTAGACTGGCATGCTCCACTTCACCTCTTGTTGTAATGTTCCTAAGTACACTCTTTATTCCAGTTGGTTTGTGGATTATGGAAAGTCCTCAAGAGATACATTCTTCAAATCTGAACACCAAATAAAACCGGTGTTCTCATTGTTATAGGCATGTGTTTTGTATTTCTATGGAATTATATATAACGTGCGTACTATGTGATATGCGTGTGTCAATATTGTGGCATAACAAACTACACAAGAGTACTTACTCAAATATTTCGTAATTAAGTTTTACATTTTACGTATTCGAAAACTACTGTCCCTCTTGTTCCTTCTAAGTTATACACACACAAAATATTATTTTCTTAGTTCTTTCCTTTGTTTTCCTTTGTTTTCATTTGTTTCTACATTTGCGTTGTTGACAAATATACGGAAGGATCAACACGATAATTACCTCAATGACGTGTATATGACTGTACGGAAGTGAAACCTCTATTGTCCTGGAGGCAAGACATTTCCGTGCCTATGACCTCTCAGAGCCTCTCATCCGTATCCCAGAGTGTATATAACAGCAGAGTCGAACGTTGCACCTCACTCATGCCCCAACACCTGACACAACATGAAATTGGTAAGAAGTTTCTTGTTAGACTTCGTGATGCAGTGAACGTATTTTGTGTCGTATATGAACCCTATTCACAATACCTGACCCAGAGTTTCATAACAGAAAGTGAAAATTTGGCTCCAAGTTATTGTTTGCAGATTAATTATGTGTTCTTATGTATTACTCTTGTGACGCTACCTTTTGTTTTTAGAAAGAAAGAAACCTGTTGACTTTTACTTTGCCAAACAATTGAAGGTCGTTATTGCGTGCGTCAGTGCCGTTTCTTTAATAGCAATGGCTGGGAGAAGGTTCATTGGGGAATAATGTGTCATGGTGTGACATAAGATATTACAGGACACAAAGCAAACGATAAAACAAACACACCTGATTGATTTGAGTATCTTTCCAGATGAGCCTATTGGTAGTGTTGGGTGTGGTCTGCTTGGGCTTGTTGTCATGGGAGTGTGCAGCCTTGCCCAGCCCAAACCCTGAACCCTGGGGCTGGTTCAAAAGCCGCCGCTCCTACAGACCCCGGCACTACTACCAACGACGTCCTTACTACCAAAACTATCATGGCTACCAACATCATAATTACGACAGCAATGAACGATACTGGTGAATCAAGATGCAACACTGACACTGCTGTTTGGGTCAACTGACTTGTGACATATTATACCCCATTATACTGTATGTGACGGTAGTTATTTACATCACTTAACACATTTCCACAACTCATGTGTGAATGTTTATTAAGTCTGATTTATCATACTTAACTTGACATAAAATAACATATAGTGATGATGTATCAATGATGTCATAAGTAGAATCCCAGCTCTTAGTGTCCTTGGTTGCCTAGTACCCAACCACTAGCCATGCCCCAGATTCTGGGGGCCCAGAACAATGACTACACTGTACATCTTTTACATGGTAGGCCTATTATATTTGTGATTTTTTTCTGTGTATTCACTGTGCCTATCATATGTCAATCAATGTGTATTTTGTGAAGTTTTACCTAACACGTTTTTTTATTAATTGTTAGTGAACTTAAACATTGTGCACTGCCTCAACCTGACATCTAGGATTGCATGCATTATATAAATAACACGTAACAAAATAATTATTGTTTATACTTATATAAATACATGTGTATTGTAATATGAAAAACAAAATAAAAATCATGATATACTACGTACTCTGGTTACATTCCAACATCTTTATAGTTAAATACTCCTGATTTTTTTTAAATTTAAAGCAAAAATAGTAGTAGCAGTAGTGCAAACCGTTTTTATTTCTATAGGAGAGGAGTAGAAAGGAGCGAAAAACCCTTTTTTGTGTGCTAATGGAGCAGTGTGTTCAGCATCCATTGAGGGGAGCGGTGGACAGCATTGTGTAATAATCTAAACCAGTGATTCCCAATTATGTGTTGTTGTCATCTCCTTAGTGTGTAGAGAAAAAAAAATTATATACACATATTTATAATTTGTATAAAAAGACAAAGGTGTCATTTAGGAGTGTTTATAATTCATGAACGTGTACACAAACTTTATGTAATAGACAAAAAAACTTACTTAGAGCCCTCAACAAACAATGGAAGGACTGTCTAAGTGGCGTAACACACATCATCATACAGAACATGCATTAATTATCATTCTTATAATACACATTTCATTAAGTCATTTTCTAACAGTTTCAGGTAATATGTATAATAGCTCTATACTATTTGTTACATAGCATATCAAAAAAAGAATATTCTCTCTCTCTCTCTCTCTCTCTCTCTCTCTCTCTCTCTCTCTCTCTCTCTCTCTCTCTCTCTCTCTCTCTCTCTCTCTCTCTCTCTCTCTCTCTCTCTCTCTCTCTCTGTCTCTCTCTCTCTCTCTCCGGGTTTTATCCACATCATCTTTCCATTTCTTACCTTAACAGATGGGTGACATTTGCCCTTTAGCGTCCAGCCTCTCTCTTCCACCTAAGCCGCTGTATGAATGGTAGTATCGGTGAGGCTATTCGAAGCTAACATTGCTTGTCCCACTTTCAATGTTATCCACGTGACCCTTTGACCTTTATCAACTACATCCAAACCATGAACCAACCAGGTAAACTTGATATCTGAAAATAGGTGATTAAGTACATACGAAGAAGATATATAAAGCTTTCACCAAACCACAATCGATAATAGAGTATATTTGATCGCCTCCATTGGCTTGTAGGAGAAGTAAGAGATGGGAGAAGGATGGTAATGCATAGATAGCTGGGTCCTAAAATTGTAAATGGCTTCTGCTAATCATTAGTTGTAGATGCATTCATAAACAGCATTTCAGTATTGTGAGTGTCATGTTTGATCAGCTGTATATGAGTTGTTGTATGACATAACATTAAATGAACAGTATTACCCTCAGTATTATGGGTTATATGTAGCTATTTTACTATACCTTGACAATTTTACACTACGGTGACAGTGATCTGTTGACATAAAGCTAAAAATTATCTGGCACGAGAGGAGGCTGCCTGTAATCCTGCGTCTGAAGTAGTAGGTTATTAACTATCTGCACAGGGCCCCTTCCACCTGTGAGGGACAAGCCAAGACTGGACCCAGCACTGGAGTCCAAGGCGAGCTGCAACACATCATCAACCTTATTCTCCTTCATCAGTGCGTTGTCTTCCTCTTTTCTTATAAGCTTGTGAAGAATGTCTGGGTTTTGTCGGGGTAAATTATTCATTAAGGCAGGATCTATCTCCTCGTCTCCAGGTTCGGCATAGGCTATGTGCTCCTCTAAGGAGTAGCCATAAATTTCGAAGTCCAATTTGTACTTTTTGTACAGTGCAATAATCTGTGCGAGAGTTAGTTGAGAGAAATACTCTCTGCGCGTTAGTGGAGTGACACTCTGAACAAAGTAATCCGTGGTATTGAGTGATGCTTGGCCTGCTTTCTTCCATGCCCATTGAATATCATGCCAGAGCGTCTCGTAATGCACCACCATGTTGTAGGGGATGTGGCATGGTGTGCAGCGGCGAACAGTGGGCTGCCAAGCCTCGTCCAAATGATGAGAATTGTGTTCCAGAAGAAACCTAACGAATTCCTCAAAAGTTGGTCCCTTGGAAGGCGTTGGTGCTTTCCTGTAGGCGCGCACAATACGCTTCCCGTAGTGGAGGTACCCATGGGGATTTTTCTCCGGGTCTTCTAGTACGTGGCGGTAAGATGCTAGAAGGCGGTCCAGCGGGTGGCGGGCCATCAGTATTGTTACACATTGAGACAACACCTCAGGGTACTTTTCCCACGAACTTAAGTAAGGAAAGTTATGACGGGCGATGGCAGAGGGAGGCTCGTGTAGCCGGTAAAGCTGAGTTGGATTAAATCTACCAGTCAGCTGCAGAAGGCGGCGGGATAGCCACTGTGATCCCGCCCGCACCACAGGACACACTGCCAGCTTCTTCTCTTCGGACACGAGCAGCGCCTGGTAAAGTGGGATCTTTGGCACGGCAGCAATGGCAACAATCTCTTCTTCGGTAAAGTTATCCGCCTTACCAGTCGCCCAAAGCCCCATATTCATCCTGAAAAGTGAAAAAAATATGTTCTAATCATTTATGATCTCATACCTCTTTCCCTCATCACTTCACACTACTTGGCACCCACCTTGTATTTTGACCACTAGATGCATTAAGAAAAGTGAAAATGGATGAATGTTGAGTTAGCACACAGCAAATCAAAAGCCCAGATAGTTTGTTATATATAACTATATATATATATATATATATATATATATATATATATATATATATATATATATATATATATATATATATATATATATATATACGGTAATAGATAACCATACACAGAGACTTTAGTTGAACAAAACGACAACGCCACAACGCCACACTAGTCATGAGTAATCACACAGATGGATGTATTATCTACTCGTACAAACCTGATCATTACCATTTAACAACAAATTCCCTTCCCTAAGCTATCCCCCCCCAAAAAAAAAATCGAAGTAACAACGCGATAATCATTGTAGACATTTTATGGTCACCCACAGAGAGAGAGAGAGAGAGAGAGAGAGAGAGAGAGAGAGAGAGAGAGAGAGAGAGAGAGAGAGAGAGAGAGAGAGAGAGAGAGAGAGAGAGAGAGAGAGTGCAACCAATCGTTAACTATGGTACACGTAATGACAGTTATTAATAGTGTTGTGGTTTGGTATTTCGTTAAAATATCACTGAACTAGAGAGGAATGCCCCCATTGACCTGCGGCTCTTCATGGCTATTGGAAAAACTAGACAAATGATAATAATTTTGACTTCTGATTTGAGCTCAGCGACCTCAATAACCATATATCCCATAGTTTTGGGGTCTCTATCACCATTCCCAGCTACTTTTTACATGAAGAAGATTTTCACGAGTCATTGACCTGACGGCTATGCCGCAGGTGAAAACAGTGTTGAGCTCGAAAACTTGTGTCATGGGTTTTTTTCTAGTTTTATTGAATTCTTACGAGATTTTCTATGTTTACTATCATTCTCTGTATTGGACCAGTAGTTACAAGTAGTTACAATCCATCCGAACGTTGCCCCACATAATCACAATAGTGTGTTTGTGTACGTATGTATTTACTACGTATGTTTTAGTGTGTGTACTCGTATGTGTGTATGTGTGTGTGTGTGTGTGTGTGTGTGTGTGTGTGTGTGTGTGTGTGTGTGTGTGTGTGTGTGTCACCCTCTCACCTGGTGCAGGCTTGGTGCAGTGTGTTCAGTCTCCGTTCCTGCTCCCGTTCCATGACATCATCGGCAAAGAGAGGCACAGGCGTGGTGGTGGTGGTCGTAGTTCTGCCAGTAGTAGTAGTGGTAGTGGAAGAGCCGGTCACTGAAATGTGTGGGCTGGGGTTGTTTGGGCGTGCTGCTCCATGTCGCATCCCACCTCGTCCGCCATGCGCATGAGGGGAGCCAGCCTTGGTGCGGACGTGGTAATCCTGATGTGGCTTCGTCTGAACTTTTACGAGGACACCCTGTCAACCAAAGAAGACTCGTCAGTTTGGTGAAGGTACTGTTTACTTACCTCCTGTGTCACCATACGCACTGTTACCTAACATTGTTCACAAGTTTCAAGAAAGAACAAAGAGTGTGTTACTGTGAAACCAACCTTTGCGATGTAATGAATGAAACATATGATGGCGATGGTCTGAATTAAGGTGGGAAGAACCTTGTTGAACCGCCGGAGAATTCCAGGCACCACCATCTTCACAGTGCGTATGCTCTCTTTAATCAAGGAAATGCTGGAGTCACTGACTGACCTTCACATGTCTTTCACCTTTATACACGAAAGCAATGTCCTGTTTTTCTAAGATACACTACGTATTTGTTACGTTAATAAGCCAGTCACGCACATCACTACACACTAATGACTTGAAACACTTAACACTACAGCAATGGAGACTGTATATTTAACAATCTGCATTTCGTTATATTAACATCTACTACATATTATCCTCATTTCCAACACTTTTAGTCATTGTGTTCGTAGTTCTTAAATGTTCTACTCGTACACATAGTATACACCGTCACACACACACTGAGGAGTTCCGGGAGTGCTGCGGCTGAGTGGCCGACTCACATTGAACTGAGAATGTTAGCGAACCAGCGCTGTACGCCCTCCTCGACCTTCCTGCCGTTTCTTCTCGCATAACGGTAACCTGTCTGAAACACAGGCTGGACGCTGGTTGACAGGGCTTACATTAAAAAAAAGTTACAATCTTGGACTATGAAACTCTTTTTCTGAATCCGGCTGTAGGCTACCAGACGAGTCCTTTGTTAAAAAATAGTTTTACATTTGCAATAAAAAAAATTAACCATGTGTATAATTATTTTTTTTATACACGAAGAGGTATTCTATTGACAAAGTAATATTACATAATATGAATATGATAATTGAGAAACTTAGTGATAAAGAGTCAAAGGAGATTGGAAGTATAGATAGCAGGGAATATAGTAGGAGGATATTTTGCTTCCATTACTTTATTGATATGCAGCATATTAGTAGTCTCAACATCTTGCCAGCGCCGGTGAACGGGAGCATTGAACTCGCCGCTCCTTAAGATCATATCCCGCTGCCGGACGTACACGACCATTTCCAGTGTGTTGTAAAAAAGAAACTCTACCAAAAATGTTCGTGTAAACTTGCTATAAATCAATTCAAATGTGTCCATATCAATTCAATGTACTGTGGTTATTTCACACGATCATATAAACAAAAAAAAAAGTGAAGATAATGTGTCGAGATTCATGTTGCCTTCTGCAAATGTACCACATCTTCCAGGAACTATGAATAAGTGTAAAGTCGAGAAGAACAACTCACTACCTGATCAAGTTTTGTAATCCTGATACTGACATGACACATAAGGAAGTTACAACAACACGAGGATTGTCAATAATATACTATACCGAAGTTATTGTGTGAGAGTGTGTCAAAGATTGTTCCGTTAGGTTGGGAAAGTTGCCAAGTTCTCTGTACGGATGAATCACTTCTATTATCGCTGGATCATATGTACACTCTTTGTCCATATTACTAACAAAATAATGTGCATTACTCACTTACAATGACTGATAAAGGAATATGCAGACTGGTCACTTTGTTTCTAGTAATATATCGGTAACTAATTACTCCCCTTAGATGTAGCTTTCCAAATATAACTCATTTTCTTAAAAACGAAAATGCAATACATATACTGTACATGGCTTATGCCTAAGGCTTAATAATCCTCTTCATCACCTGAGCATAGTGGTGTTACCCAATTATTAGTGAGACTGGAAAGCTATAGAAGCCTGGAGGTGCCGGATGAGTTAGTCAGCAGTGTGTTCCAGTAGGCGTTCGTCCGCCAAACAGGGATGGACGCAGCTGCTCACCCCTACGCCTCCACGTGGGGCATCTGCAGAATCAGGTCAGTGGTACAGTATTATGGATGGTGGTGATGCTACACTATGTTATGAGTGAGATGCGCATACATCATCATAACTATCTTGTGTGTATATATTCAGATGTCTGTGAATTACTCATCAAAACATAGAATGAAATGGAAACTAGTAAATGAATCATGATGCGTAACAGTATACTCAACTTTAAATACAGAATGTTATCTCCTTATGCCTGACGTAGCTGTCATTCATACACTATCAAGTAACGGTATAACACTCCTGCAGGTGGCGCCGACGCTGTCACCTGTCACCTTCCCGGGTCTTGAGGAAGGCTGTCTTGCTGTGCACGTTCCTGTACTGTGTTATGCTAACACACCGTCGCTATGACTACCTACAGGTAAGGTGCAGATAAGGTGGCTATTTCCCTCCAATGACATAATGTAAACTCTTATATTGAAGAGAAGAATGACCTTATATTTCCTACTTCACCACCAGGAATCCGTAGTAAGGAGTAAGGTACTCCAGCTGAAGCTCCAAGAACGTGCCGCTAAGGTGAAGTTTGCGTGTGCTGTCCATCCACCTCCTCTGACCAGGATGGAACAGACCGCTCGAGACGCCACCTCAGTCAGTACCGACATGGCCGCTCATTACTATAACCTACACTTGAAGACAGCGCTTCTCCACATGGTGTATCTATCACGCCAAAACTTCACCTGGTGCCTCGTGCCGAAGGTAGGCCTCTTTGTGTCTTACTCTTATGTACTTATCATGTACAAACATTTCTTACTTTCACTGTACTTGATGGTTTTTATTGTAATGTTTCTCCTAACTAGGTGGCGTCATCTTCCTGGGCACTAGCACTGATGGAGATGGAGGGTGTGAAGGGGAAGGCGTCTCGTAGCGTGTCACCCCAAGTGTATCTCAGAAAGGCGTACAGGTGAGTAAGTCTGTTAAGTATTTCCAGATAAGCTGCTAAACATATTAAAATTCTAGTCTGAAATTAGATTATAGATATTCATTTATTGTTTATTTTTCATCTATCTTTCTTTTTATTCATTATCTTATTATTACAAGTTAAGATAATGATGATGATAATAGTGAAGCTGGTAGTGGTAGTGGTGGTAGTGATGATGATGATGACGATGGTGATGATGATAATAATAATAATGACGATGATGATATTGATAATGATGTTGGTGAAGGTGGTGGTCGTAATGGTGATGGTGATGATGATGATGATGATTATGATGATGATGATAATGGTGAAAGTGGTGGTAGTGATGTTGATAATAATGGTGATGATGGTGGTAGTGGTGGTTGTGGATCTGGCTGTAGTGGTGTTGTTGTTGGTGGTGATGGTGATGTAGGTGATGGTGATAAGTTGTATATAATAAGTACATATTTTTGTCCCCAATCAGAGTGCTGGAGCCGCAACGAGTGAACAAGACAATCAATTCTTCCATCAAGTTCCTATTCGTACGACACCCTTTTGACCGTCTCGTCTCCGCCTTCCGAAACAAGCTCGAGGATTCCGATGCACAAGAGGATGGTCGTTACTTCTACAAGCACTACGGCAGACGCATCGTGCAAAAATTCCGACAAAACACCAAGTGGGATAAAAGGATGGAGGATGCAAATGTGGAGAGTGTGTATAGTAAGGAACCCACCTTTCCAGAATTCGTTGACTACCTAATACACACAGACCCCATGGAATACGATGAGCACTGGCGCCCTGTTGCCCTCCACTGTCATGTATGTCAGTTCCATTTTGACTACATTATCAAATACGAGCACTTCGAGGAGGAGATAAACTTCTTGGTGGAGATGCTGCAAGAGGGCGGTAGACTGCCTCAGAGCTTTCACTTAACATGGGAGAACAGAGGTGGCACAGATAAGGACACAACAATTAGGTACTTGAAACAGGTGAGTAAAGAGCAGATCATGCAGCTGTTCGATAAGTACCGCCTCGACTTCCTCTACTTCGGATATAATACTGAAGGTTACACGGAGTACTCGGCTATAGATGATCTAAGTAGGTAACAAAATTACTATAAATGCTTTGTAAGTTTATATTTTTCTAGTAAAAAAGTGTGAAAATCATGTATTAATGGCCTGTGTGTGTGTGTGTGTGTGTGTGTGTGTGTGTGTGTGTGTGTGTGTGTGTGTGTGTGTGTGTGTGTGTGTGTGTGTGTGTGTGTGTATGTATTATTTATTCACCAGCTACTACCCTCCTCAAAAGAGCTCAAACAAACGGATCTCTCACATATCCACTAGCATCCACTTGTTGAAGGGGGACAGTAACCGCTCCCACTCAGTGAAAAATTCTTAGTGACCTGAGCAGGGTTCGAATTAACGTTAACCACTGAACCACGGGAATGCGAATGTGTATTTCTGGTCCATTCACTATATAATGGGTATTCTTATTGCAGTCGCCGCCAAGTTTCCGTAGTGTGGTGTGGAAGTGGTAAGTACTACTGCCACAGCCGGATGGCGGCGGAAATGGAAGGGGGGGAGGCAGGTTGAGTAGTGCATAGTAAAATAAGAGAATATTTATAATCTCCAGTTCAGTTCTCGTCAGGTGGTAGGTTAAGATTTCCTGTTAAGTCCCCTGCAGGCGGGTGCTACAGTCCAGTCCCTTTTGGGTGGTGTGGAGATATCCCAATCCAGTCCTTACTTGGTGACGGGGAAGGGGGGTGAAAGTTGATATTCAAGGTTAAATCGCCATCAGCAGGTGGGGATCTGAAGGAAGATGTTCATATCCCTGCTCTGTTCTCCTTCGGGTTGTTAATTCACGAAGGGAGGGGGATCCGCTCCCTCTTACTTGGGTAAAGGGTGGATTCAAGTTCCCGGTCAACCCACCGTCAGGTCAAAGGGTACACGTCCTCTTATTTACCTCCGTTGGGCTTTTGATACAGTGCGTTCAGTCCTAGCCCTTTTCACCCAGGATGTCAGTGATCCATAGTCACCCAGTGTCAGTCCCTGCTGGGTGTGCTGGGGGCTGGCTGAGTCCCCAGATCAGCCCCCGTCAGGAGCTAAGGTCTTGATGACGCATGACATTTAACTTTCAATCAATTAAACAAATATAGTCGGTTTGCACAAATGTGTTCATGATAAATTACAAATATATCATTGTATATAATGACACAACTATATTAAGCAGAGAATAGTTGTATTATTTGCGTCAGTAATTCAATAGATTTCCATAATGGCTGCTATATTTATACTTGGATTCTACAAAGCTTGGCATAAATAGAAGTCTGATTCCTTGTGTGGTGCGCAGAGATAGGGTTGGGAGGAGGATTGGAGTCCTCGTTTGTTTTTTCACCTCTACAGTGGCGCCGCCTCACCACCAGCAGTAGGTGGAGTGAGCCAACATGGACGACCAAGGAAAGATAACCTAGTGTATTGCCGAACATCTTCCCCACTTTTCCTGATGTTGGACTCCGAGAACTTACCGATACACTCACTAGGTGGTTGTAGAAGGTGTACGCGAAAGCTTCAAGCCAATTTGAAGCTTTCGATGCCGTTTTAATGGCACTATGAACCTAGACTCGCTAACTGCTGCTTTGTCTCATATTGGTAATCTGGTCGCCAGTTTGACAAAGAAAAACCTGAACTCTAGTGCACAAGAGATTCAGGAAGTAAGTGCCCTTCTGTTCGTTGTGTGTTGATCGTGGAAGTGTTTGAGGAGGAGTTGTGCTGTGCAAGTGTGGGATGAGTGTGAGTTGTTAGGCAGCCGAGACCCGCCTGGCTGCCTGTCTGCCTCCCAGCTGGACGCCACCGCCGCCCTCCGCTCCTCATCGCCTCCCTCACTCCTTGGGCTTTGTTTTAGGGTTGTCTTTGTGGCTTCAATGTGTATGTCCTTTGCCACAGTGGATATTTATTAAGGAAATGTGTGCTTTCTGAGTAAGCGTAATATAATATTTACCTTTAAATCTAACCCTACCTGAATCCTTACCTAACCCTAACCAACCAGACCAACCAAACCTTCAGAAAGCCCACATTTTCTTAGTACTATCCTCACTGTAATGTGGTGAATGGTGTGTGTTGTGTTGGGGAGCTTGAGCACACTGCTGCTGTAAGGGTCTCGAGTTTGACCTAAATGAGATCCAGTGTAAAAGTGACTCTACCCCCTTTTTGAAATAAGCCACAAGGAAACCATGAAACCAGTCCTTGCCATATACAGCTCTTTACAATGATGGTGAGATTTTCCAGTCTTTTATATACGAATAATATTTGTCATCCTGCATTATTTTCCGTTAGTCAATTCTTTGCTCGAAAACCCTCCTTGAGGTCTGGGTTTTCTATACAGCAGTTGATTTTTGTCCATGGTTAATCATTATCCATATCTTAAATTCAAGTATGTATTACTGATCTGAGGAATTTGTGTACATTAGTTTTGTGTTCCTATTATGTGTGGTGAGGTGAAGGCTGTTCTGCCGTGGCTATCCCCTTGGGGTACGTTCCTGAAGGGCGTTAAAGACTAGAATTGAATATATAGTTTTGGTTATTATTTCGGAATTATGCCCGTTTCACCATGAATACCTATGGGTTGGGTCTGCTCAGGTTTTCATGACGGGATCAGTTTAGTGTTTTTTATATCTTGGGTAATTTTTTATTTCCTCTCAAGCCACGAATTTGAGTTCTATTTCCTTGTATTTTATTTAAGGAAACAATATTTTTCTTAAATAAACATGTTCCTATGATGCCTCGTAATAATGACGTTTGCAACATCATCACTACGTCAAAATAACACTGCAATTATTACTATAGATTGTGGATCCTATTAACTAAAGGAAACCTGAAAATATAATCAATAGATCAACACAGGTTTTATATGGCATTTGATTTAATTTCAAATTGGCCATCACTGTCACCGTTCAAACACAATGGCCATGTAAAACCTATGCCTATTTTGTTCATTGTTTTCGTAAATGAATTGTATCCACAATATACTGAACCAGAAATTAAACAGAAAACGTAAGTAGTAAAATCTGCATGTAGTCCACCAGATCTTAATAACTGTGCTGATCACATGCTGAATATCACAGTTGTGATATATCAGCAGATGTGTTTCTAAGAAAATATTCTCGTTTCCTTATATAGAACACATTCATAAGGACATAAAACTCAAATTAATGGTTTGTGTGGAAGTAAAACACTACCGTGTCTTGTGAAGAATATATTATTTTGTCTAATTATGAGGTTTAAAACTTAAATTTTTTTTCCTGTTTTCATTCCCCCGTGCAAAAGTTATACAAGGTTGGGCTGGGTTGAAAATAAAATATAAATTTTGTTGGTAATGGTTAACATCACAATTACTCACAGATACTCACAGAAGATCCCCTGGAAGAGGCTTACGCCTGTGACTCCAGATCTACATAAGTACTATTATTTGGTGGTGGTGTGTATTGGACTATCTGAGCTCTATAGTTATAAACCAGTTCCTGATTCACCCAGAACTTATCCAGTCGAGCTTCAAATTGCTGTACTGAGGAAGCTGTGACCACCCACTCCGGCAAACTGTTCCAGTAGTTTACTACTCTACACGGGAATGAATATTTCCTCAGGTCCAACCTTGACCGTGTCTTGAATAACTTGTGGGAGTGTCCCCTGTTGGTGTTGTGTTGCCAACGTTGTAACACTCCCTTACTGCATTCTTCATCATACCTTCCACTGGTGATCTTGTAAACTTCTATCATGTCTCCCCTTACCCTTCTATAAGCCGAAGTTGGCAGTTTCAGCTCTCTGTCTTTCCTCATATGTCAGATCTTTCAGTTGTGGTACCATCTTAGTAGCTCTCCTTTGTACATTTTCCAGGGTCACAATATCTTTCACAAGGTGGGGGCACCATACCTGATTGGCATATTCGATATGCAGTCTTACCAGTGTTACGAATAACACTCTAAATATCTCGGTATCCAAGGAAACAAAATTTCTTCTTATTAACCCCACAATGTTGTTCGCCTTATTCACCTTTTCAGCCAGATGGTCATCAAATCTTAGCTTGTCATCAAATATAACACCCACATCCTTCTCTGATGTTGTCCTCTTCAAATGTTTCTCCATCTCGTAGCCTTGGTCTTCAATACTTGTTCTTCCTACCCTCATATATTTACATTCGTCTGGGTGAAAACTCAGCATTAAGACCACCAGAAAAAAAGAATTTGTTTTACCTGAATGAAACTGGCATGATTTTGAAAATTTTCCTAACTATATAATAATAGTGTTTAATAAGATTACAAGTCAATCCGCCCCAAAGTTTTTCCATCCCTGGCTGCATCATCTGGTCACCCTAGTTATTCCGGCCTCCACTTAAGTCATTCCAGCCTACTTGCACTCCTATTTATATGTTCATTCCTATGTACTTTATGATCAGGAAGGAAAAATACTTTTTCATTACTACATACTATATAATTGCATTTTATTGTGATATTCAATAGTTAGGCCTACATTTACTAAAAGACCTAATAGAATGCTATGTTGAAATTATAAAAAATTGAAGTAGCAGGTCCAGTCAATCGGGATCAGGCTTTCATTAGTTGTTGAAGTGGTAATGTGGTGTTTTTCGTACCTTTGCAACAGTGAAGATGTCATTAGTTTTTATGATTTTCCTTCAAAATGTATTCTGCTTTATGATGTTTCAAGATGAAAACTTAAACTGGTCTCATGTTTATTAGAATCAGTGAGTAGGTGTTGCAGGGATGGAAACATGGGGCTGAGAGGCCGGAATGACTAGAGGACAGAAAAGCTATGGGCTGGATGACTAGGACCAGAAAAGCTTTAGGCCGGCATGGCCTGCTACCGTTTTATAAGTCTGTGTAAGTCATAATTTCATATTTAGTTGGTTCACTGCAATGTGAGCTGATCAACAACTTTCTTTAGTCATAAGTTATGTGTTGGGTGGGTGGCAAGGGCTGTGTTGTTAAATTTTTAGTCTTATCTATTTGTGGGAAAATACTGACTGTCTAGGAAAATTATGGTAATGCACATTCAGTGTTTCTATGTTGCATCAGAAAGCTCAGTGCCCTTTGTCAAATCGCCTTAATTTGTACCTACACCATCAGATTTGCGATTTCAAGTTATGTACTTAGGTCTAAAGTTTTCCTGGCTGCTTAGTCATCCTGACCTTCATCATAATCATTATTGCCTCAACATGGTTATATTTGTATTGTTGATTGTTTCTACATGATGTTAATGTCAAAACGGTAACATGTAAGCTTTGATCTTGTCTTTGGGAAAGGAAGAAGTTGCAGGGAGCCAAATCTGTTGAGTAGGTTGGGGGAATCCATGATCCTGTTGGTGTGAGTGGAAAATCTGTGAGAAGACTTGTACATTTTCAACACCCTTTAAACAGACATGTTGTCATGATAGACCACCTGATTTCCATTGCACCACAGTACAGGTCGTTTGTGCCAAATGTTCT
>JAXIVD010002438.1:35000-59963 GCA_036785275.1 Cancer borealis
TCTCTTGTGACCTACCACACAATGACTCAATACTATGAATTGGTCTCAACTCTAGAACATACCAATAACAAAAGTATAGATTTTTATAAATGAGGAGGAAAGATTACCATACATTTTACTTCCATCACTTGTATTGTATGGGATATGTGCTTCCCAAACAGCTCCAGGGTGACTATGAGGGTGTATTGCATGAAGTTAATGGTGTCTGTTGGCGTTGTGTGATGTGAATGGTATTGTTTCAGGATAAGGAGGCTGTGAGCAGTGTGGGTGTAGCCTCCCTCACCTGGTCATCCACCAACGGGGGGGCGAGTGCCCTCCTTCTCCAGCATCTGGGGGCCACTCTTCCTTCTGCATCTTTTATTGCTAGTCTTGCATTTGCCATAGCAAACCCATCTAATCCTAACAAGGTAAGACTCGTCTGTGTTTACATGATGTTTAGTTTCTTTTTTTATAAAGTGTAAGAAAGACTGCATGTAGGTATTAAGATGATATATTTAAGTATTTGCATTTGTTGATTGATATTGCCTATGACATCAAGAAAGACTGCATAGAGGAGGACTCATTTTGACTCATTTGTTAACTTTCTAAAAAAGTTTTCTGTGAAAAGAAAATGAATTTTTATATATGTGTTTTCAGGTTAAGTCACAGTGGGTAAGTGGAGCCTGTAGGGCTCTGAAGCTTTCCCGTCTTCAGGAGGTCACCCTCTGCCTGTACCTGCTTCAGGAAACCAACCAAGAAGTACGAAGTCAGACCATTGCCATCCTCAAGCTTAAACTTCCAGATCTTGTTCGTGCTTACATTGACACAGGTAAACAGTTACCCCTAACCTAGTTCAAGGGATTACTTAGTCACCTTTGACAGTAGCTGATTTAACTTCCACTGTATCATTAGCATTTATCAAACTGTGTTCTCTACCAAACATTTTTGCATTAACTTTCCTTACCACACCATCTATATACATCTTATCTATATACCTGGATTGTATCCCCTTAAGAGAAGTGGCCAAGATAAGGCAATTAGGGTTCAGGGAGTCATTATTCTCCCCTCCCTCTTTGTACCTTATCTTTTCAAAGTCGTGAATAGAGAGGAAGAACTTCCTGACCCCTTGCTCTGTCCATTTTGGTCGCCTTTTACGACCTGCATGGAATATGATGGTAGTGTTATTGCAACCCCCCCTTCCCCCCACATAACTAATCCATAACTACATGGTATACATACATCACAAAGCTTGATTGCCATATGCATTATTGGAATGGTATATTCTGTTGAGAGTCTTGTTGTAGTGTTTTTTATAATAGACATTCTGTATAATTGGAATATGTAATAAGTCTCTTCCATAGAATATTGGGCAGTATCAAAAGGCATATACAGATTTAATGCAGACTTTGTTAGGTAATATATGACCCTTACTTTTATTTTTTCTTGTTTATCAGAATCTGAGGATCGGGAACTGTTAGAGCTTTCAACAGAATCTCTACATCTGTTGGTGTCACACATTGTACATTTGTGGAGGGATCCTGCAGTGTCCCTCTTACCTCAGGAGTCAATACAGACTTTCATATCTGCACTACAAAGAGAGTTTCCTCAATCACGAGCACCTGTGGTTTTGGCGCCTCTGCTCTACCCGAACTCGGATATCCTAATGGAAAAGATGACCCAAGAACAACCTACGAACATGGCCAAGAATCTAGTATGATGCTGTTTCTTTTGTGCATGAGACTTCCATTCTAATTATTTTTTTGAATGAATGTTATTTGATCACTATTATTGTACTTACACAGCAATGACCAAATAAGGGTAAATTACCCAACTGGGGACAATTTTGCAATTCAGGGGTGTAACGACAGCTTTTAGGAAAGTTTAGGTGAAAGGGAATGAGGGTAATGGACTTGTTGCTAAGCATGATTTTGGAAAAATTGGGGTAATGGCCAAAAGTAATTGGGAACCACTGTATTAATATATCTTAATTATCAGCTGGATGGGTCGTTAGCAGACCTGGTGCTGGAATTGGGCTATAGTTTCTGCAACACTGTTGAAGAATGTCGAAACAACTTGGCAAACTTTGGAGTCAACTCCATAACTCCAGCAGCCGTTGCCAAGGTGTTGGGTGTTATGGTGCGCACTCACACTGGCTTGCCATCAGAACAGGTGAACTATTGTTTTCAGTAATCAAAACAAATCTTGGATGAATATGAAAAATGTTGCTTTTGCCTGTAGTTTCTGGATTTGTATCCATTACATGAAGTTAATGGGAGTTATGTCTGCAAGAATGGTATGCAATTTGTGCATTAGATTCTCCTGAATCATCATTGAATTATGAAATAGATTTTTTATGAATAGATTATTATTAGAATTAGTATTTCATCTTTTCCAGTATCATTGTTTGTTGGTGGTTGCTTGTTATATAAATATTGAATATTACAGATTGGACTGCAAAACCTCAACACCCCGAGTTCCTTATGGAGTGACAGCAAAGACAAAGTTACCAACAACCAGTCACAGTCCGGTGGGAACGAAGTAGGAGTGCCAGGCTCCGGCAGCCTCTCAGGACCTCACGGCTGGAACGTTGAGGTCTTCATCAAGGGACTGTTGGAAGTTGTATCCAACCTGAATGTTAAGGAAATCTTTGCCAAGCTGGACCATAAAGGGTTCTTGGTCAAAGACAGACAGGGTTTTAAACTTCTCGTTACTGCTTTAAGGTACATCTTAATAAGGTTTGATGTGATACTTCTCTCTTGAATGTTGTAAGAGTATCCTGCTTGTATTGTGGTTCTTTTCTGACCTGTGTCATTTTTCAGGTGTCTTCTACAAGGCCAAGGAATACGACTCGACTTATTCCCAGTGGAATGCTTTTATCACCAGTGGAAGAATACAGAGGAGCAAGTCACTCTCATCTCACAAATACTCAAAAATCCTGAAATATTTTGCTTCACTGACTTTCACTGCCACATGATCTCAACTGATTGCCTTAAGACACTTCCAGAATTGGATAACAAAGAGGTGCACATTTTTTCTTATTCATATTTTTTGTGAAGTAAATCATGAAATCTTTTAACTATGATGATCTTTAAGATGAATGATCCTTTTCTTGCAAACATGAGGTGCCATTTTTTAGAAGGATGTAGTGGAAAAAATTTGCTAAGTATACAAGGAAAGCAATTTGAAAAAATAAGTTCTAAGGATTGAGGCATTATTCGTTTTATCTACAATAGACTTGCCAAACTTCTCAAACATTGATAATACTTTCAAAATTATGCTAATAATTCATAATTTTTTCCATGATCTCTAGGATGTGACGATGCATGTGCTGGAAAGTTTCAATAGAAAATAATCAACTTCACCTTTATTTCAGGTTGCAACATGGAAGTCTGTTCAGTTGCTAGAAATCCTCCTCTATCTTGGGGAAGCTGGTCACTACACTTCTGTGAAAGAGCTGTTCAAGTTTCCCATCCAGCACTGTCCAGACATCCTTGTATTGGGTTTGGTGCAGGTGAGTCTTACTTCCCAGGTGGCTTGGCTTTGTCCATGTCCCTTGAATTCGTACTCTGATTATGTTAATACAAGCAGTTGAGTTTTCCAGAGATGTGTTTTGTTATTTGTTTTTGTTGTTCCTTTTATTATGGAATGTGGCATCACTGTTGATTGAAATATACTAATGGTGGAATTTGTTTCAGGTGAACTTACCCTACACAATGTTGCGACAAGATCTCATAACCTCACTCATCCCAATATTCCTGGGAAACCATCCTAACGCTGCCATCATCTTGCACCAAGCATGGCACACACAGGTTAGTTCTCCTCACTCAAGTCACTACGAATTTATTGACATTTGTTTTATCTTTATTTATTTATTTATTCTCAAAAAGAAAAAGAAGAAAAAAAAAAAAAGCAATATATTTATACTACTAAATGCTCTGTCTAGGAGATCAACCTGTGTATAAATTGCAAAAGTAAGATGGGTCATAAAAAAAAGGTGATGGATGGTACCTATCGCCTTATAGTGTGGTTTACCTTCCTCCTGCTGTTATATATTTAGCAGTTGCTATAATTTCCTCCTTGTATGCTCTGGCTCTAAAATTATGAAGTCAGGAACAGGCATCAAATATAGATAGATAGACAAGACAGCCATACAACTTATAATCAGTATCATTTTTGTGTATTCCATTTTTGTTGTTCCAAGTTTATATCATCCCAACTTTTACTCAATTTTTCAATGGTATACTTATGAACTGTCATATGTTTTTCCAGATCCACACCAACACTGTCCGTCAGATCATCATGCACGCCATGTCGGAGTGGTACATGATGGTGGAAAATGACCAGACAAGGTTGAGCCGCATCCTAGACGTGGCACAGGACCTCAAAGCCTTGTCTCTGCTCCTCAATGCCCAGTCCTTCCCTTTTGTAGTGGACTTGGCCTGCCTGGCTTACAGACGTGAGTGCTGCCATTCTATTTGCTATATCAAGAAAGGTCGAGTAATTATCTATATGGTTGGGAAGGGGCTTTTTAGTAATAGACACCAATTTTGTGACTGGCTTTGAGCTGTGAGTATAGCTCAAAACTTATGTTTTAACTAGAAATTTTTGAGGGTCGTCTTATACGCCGACATACATGGTACATATGCACACACGTGTGTGCGCATACGTGTCACACATGCATATGTGTGTGTGCTGAGTTCCCACCACCGAGCATAATCAGGATTATAATCATGCTTCATTTCTTTGCAGGTGAGTTCTTGAAGTTGGATAAGTGGTTGACTGACAAAATACGTGAACATGGAGAACCCTTTATATCGGCTTGTGTCAAGTTCCTTCAGCGGCGGTGTCCCCAGCTAATGGGAGGGAAGGATGACATGCTACCCAAGTCCTCCCAACTACCTCCTGAGACTATGGTCACCATCCTTGTTTGCCTGAATGCCTGTGCCAATATGTAAGTATCATAGCTTTGCTTCTGAATGTTTTGAAATTAGGATGAAAATGATTGCTCCTGAGTTATTGATAAATGTTGGGAATTGCTGGCATCTAGAGGATGCTTTAGGGGATAATATAGAGCTAATGGCTATAAATAAGTCACCTACAGAAGGTGGTAAATATGTGTGTGTGTGTGTAAAAGACGGAATCTGAATGTGAATAATGTAACTAGAAATATGGTGGTGTTTGATTGGATTAAAGATAAAGAGGTCAACTTTGATTGCCAATATAGAGTAAGAGTAGAATGTTCAAAACAATATGTATTTAGAGTAAATGGAAAGAAAATAGAGGTGGCACATGAATCTTGGTTTGATCCTATACAAGCATGGAAGATGAGACGAGGGAAAGAGTTGTGTACGGAAGGAAAATGGTTTGATCTCTAGTGCATATGACTAAACGATGACTAAAAGATGGTAAACAATGGTAAAAAATTGTAGTGCCAATGACATATGCGAATGTGATGTGGGTATGGAAGGAAGGATCAAGGTCAAGGAACAATGAATTGAAATTAATTACCTAAGAATTGCATATGTGAGAAGAATGAATGGTGAAAATTTAATTCAAGGGCTTATATCATGGTTATTATCCCTTGGGGGAGTTGTGAACATTTATAGAACAACTTTGGTGTCAGGTAAAGGTGAAGGAATTAAATGCAGAAGCCTAAGGTGGTTTGGCCACTTAAAAACAATGCCAGAGAGTGAGATGACAAAGAGAGTATATTAGTACGGTGGATGAGTCAGGTGCGAGAGGATGACCTGTGAAATGGGAGGACAGAGAACTGGTGTACATGAGAAAAAGTGGAGTAAGGAGAGAGGATTAGAACATACAAGAACAGGAATAAATGAACTCTTCCTTCATAGCCATCACTTGGGTGAGAGTTATTAGGAACAGGTGTTAGATATAGATGCACATAGATAATGGATGCTTTATTGGAAAGCTGGAAAAGAAATTGAAGTAGATGGTAATTGTAGTTGTGTAATGGTTTGCACGCCTTGCAGGAATGTATCCCAGGAACTGTCGGACACCATTATCCAGATGGTCCAGAACTGTAACTTGATGAATACAATGAACAGACCAAGACCACAAGTTGGAGTGGTAAGTTGGAGTCTGTAGATTCACATTGTACTTGCATTCATATTGTTTGCCATATAACAAATGTGAGGAAACAACTTTCATATATCATTTGTGGATGAGGATAGAGTTCCATCTGGGTTATGTTAATTTTTTTGATATTTAAAGAATTCATGATCCTTTCAGATTGGCTTTCCTGGTCCTGGCCCAACTCAGTCAAATGAAGGTCCTTTAGGAAACATAACATCCAACCTTAGCAACCTAAACCTTGGTGGTGCTGGTGTGTCCTCCTCCATTTTCCCCACCCCTGTTTCCTCCTCAATGAGTTTTGGGGGCATAGGATCAATTGGGACAGCCCCAGGCTCCCCAGGTCGTCCCATTGGACCCTCTGCTGCCCCAGGAACATCCCAATCTCCTTTGTCCTCCATATTGCCTAACCTTCCTTTGGGACCAGCCCTTCCTGTGGCTCCAGTGGGATCTCAGCTCCCTGCACTGCCTGCCTCATCCAACTTGCCCTCGTCCTTAAGGTCTCATTCAGTCCAACCCACTGTTGCTCCCACCAGACAAAGTGAGTGTTCCACTAGTGGAGGATTGATAGTGTGGCAGGATAGATGATTTATGTTGGAAACCTTATATATAAACATATCTGTGTGTGTGTATATATATATATATATATATATATATATATATATATATATATATATATATATATATATATATATATATATATATATATATATATATATATATATATATATATATATATATATATATATATATATATATATATATATATATATATATATATATATATATATATATATATATATATATATATATATATACCCTTCTTTAGGGGGATAAGAGCTGGGTATATAAATAGATAGATTCATCTGCCAAGACTGATTGATGTATGGATCAGAGATTTGAACATGGAATAGGACACAGTAGTCAAGAGTGTGTGCTGTGGAAATTAGTTATCTGAGAGATGCATGTGGCGTGACAAGATGAGAGGGTGAGAGTAATCAAAGCATTTATGAAAGTTTTTTTACTTATCTTTTTACATATATTTATTGATTTATTAACTTATTTTTCAGTGGATATGTCGCAAATTTTTGACATGCCTCAGTCAGTAAGCAAGGAGGTAGAAGACGAGGCCAACAGTTACTTCCAGCGTATCTACAACCATCCACCACATCCCACCCTTTCTATAGAGGAGGTGAGTCTAACCTTGAGTTTGTGTAAAATATATTATTGATTATCAAAAATTACATGGGCATCATGTAGTGATATCACAAACCCGTCTCACTCCTATACCAATTCTAAAACTAGCTTAATTTTGTCTACTTGTATACATGTTCTGGCATTCTCATAAAATGCTTTGACCCCCTCAAGCAGTTGTCCTCCAACTCCATAGATCCTACAAACATTCCATAGGAAGTCAAAAATGTTTTTGTATTTTTTCAGGTTTTAGACATGTTGAAGAAATTCCACGAGTCAACTAATAAGAGAGAGAGGGAAGTTTATTCTTGTATGCTGAGAAATCTCTTTGAAGAATATAGATTTTTTCCGACTTATCCAGACAAGGAACTTTTCACCACAGCAAGACTGTTTGGTGGCATTATTGAACAGGGTCTAGTTGAGTATGTATTGCTACATTGTTCTTGTTGAACTCCTTTTTATTTTCAAATGAAAGATGAATATTGTATAATTATGAAATCCCATTTACTAGATGTGTAGTACACCACTACCTCTGCATCCACAAACTTCAATTATAATCAAATTGGTCAAATTAATCTATTTTTTCTGGCAAAATAAATTGAAACCTAAATTCTTCACATTTGAATTGTACTTGTATGTAATTCTGGTGTCATCCACAAAGATGTTTGGCTTCTGCTCTCAGTTAGTGCCATATGGTGCATGAATTATTTGTAATTTTCATCTATAAGTAGATGGTCATGGATGGTAGGGCTGTATTGCATATTGAGATATTTTGTCATTTCTAATTCTATGTTGTTTTGTAGATACATGGCTCTTGGAGTGGCTCTGAGATACGTAATGGAGGCACTTCAGAAGCCTCATGGCAGCAAAATGTATTACTTTGGTATAGTGGCCTTAGATAGGTTTCGGAGCCGCCTCAAGGAGTATCCAAGATATTGCCAGCACCTGATGGCGATTCAGCACTTCAATGAATTTCAGCCACATTTAATTGAGGTGTGTAATGTGTGCCTTGTCTTGCCCATTAAGGGGATAACAATCTGGTATATAGATGTATACATGTAATGGAGGGATATTGGGGCATTTTCCAGAGGGAACAAGGCATCAGGAACTATAGGTATAATGGACATTTTCTTTATGATTGTCTTTGAATTTACAAATTTTATCCATTGGAAAATTTGGTGACATGTTACATTTTGATTAGTGATAGGTTGCCAAAGTTACACAGTGCTCTTAAGTTTACATAGCTATATAATATCATGTGTCAACTGGCTGTTGTCAACCTTCATAAACACTTGTACATTTAGCCAGTATGTTCATTCTGCCACCATGTTTATGATACATGAAGGAATTTTTCTGAATGCAGTATACATGTACTGCCAACTGAATTTTGTTCCAGAGGGATGAAATTTATAATAATGTTTTATTATTCGATGGCATCATTATGCAGAAGTAGAATTATTGCATAATGAATATATAATGATTTTTTAAATTATTAGGTCATAATTAATTTTTCTTCCAATACTTTCAGTACATCAAGTATGGAACACAGTCACAGGAACCTCCTTCACGCCCCTCTGGCGTGGTCCTGCCTCCTTCCATCAGTGTTTCCCCAAGCTCAGCTGTGCCTGGAACCACCTCTTCACTTGTGGTTGCTCCAGCGACTAGTGGAGGGGCTCCCCCACCTTCAGGAGTGCTTCCTGCTTCATCTGCAGCTAAAAGTCTGCCTCCAGTCGCTGCCACCACTACCACCACAGCAGCAGCTATTACCAAGCCTCCGTCACTCTCAGCTGCCAATAATGCAGTTGGCTCTGGAAAGGTAGTTTTCATAATACTTCCAAAGTTTATGCAAAAGCTTTTCCAAGCTTCTTACCTGTCCTTTCTGGTGTTTTGTTGTCTAACCTAAAGGAGTTTGCACACATTTCATGAATGGTAACCAGTGAGGGAAAACTGAAGTGCAATTTTGATTGCTATCCTGGAAAGGCAAACCTCACGTATTAGGAAAAATGAAATAAGAAAACTTTCATGTTTGTTTTCCTAACTGATAGACTGGTCAATATCCAAGGATAGTATTGTAATCAATGAGGTAAACTGAGGTACACTTTGAATTGCTGCTGTGCAAAGGTAAACTGTGTATCATGGAAGGTAAAACAATTAAGCAATCACGTTTACGTCTTCCTAACTGATAGGCTCGTCCATTCCCACCTTTATGTGGGTGTTGCAAAACATTGGTAGTGATAAAGAGATTGAGAGGATTAGATCATGCAAGGAAGGAATGTAAGGACAGGGATAAATGGAAGCTCTTCTGCCAACATATAGTTAGTTAAGATGGTGTGTGTTGTAAACATGAGTATGTCTTTGATGCAATGTGATTAATCATGTTTTGTTTTTATTACAGCCAACAATAACTACAACCAATATTGAGACCCTTCTTGTGGCCACTGAGAAAGAGGAGAAAATAACACCCCCTCCAGAGCATATCCAAGACAAAGTTGCCTTCATATTCAATAACTTAGCTCAAGTGAATTTACCTCAGAAGGTGAGTTGATTCTTTTTCTTTTTAAAGTCATTATGTATGATCTTTACTTTTATCTCTGATACTTTATAGGCATAGTAAACTCCTTCCAAGGAACCTCTTTCAGAATTGACTTGATAATGGTGAAATGTATGAGCTCATAAGATTAAAAGTGAATTGTGAAGATGTAGAATTGGTTATGGAAAGTGAATTGTGAAGAAGTGAGGATTAACATGAGATGGTATAGACATAACCAGAGAGTAGATGAAAACAGACTGCCTTACTTGATGTTGGAGGATGGAGTAAGGAGTGCAGATAAGGAGATTTCAAAAGTATGGAGAGAACAATATGTTAGCAACGTGTGAAGTGCTACAAAAGTTTTATTCGTGTATAGAGTATTTTGTGGATATTTCTGCCACTGCCAACCTCTACAGGGTGACTTAACCAGAAGGGAAGATGATGATGACCACAGCTTGGTTTTTTATTCACGTTTCATAGTCACTGTGTTATTATTTGCCCTAATGCTCTTACCACTGGACTCTGCATCTCCCTTTATTTTTCCATATATGCATAGGATGGACCAAAAATATTTAAACTTCATTGACTGACCGATCATCATTTTCATAGTCTGCTCTTAATCTTTAAATGATCAACATAATTATACCCATATTAACTTTTTTTTCACAAATGTAGAATGCATGTGCTGATTATATTTTGTTTGCCCAGTGTGAAGAACTCCGTGAAGTGGTGGGAGATGATTACTGGCTGTGGGTGGCTCAGTACTTGGTCATGAAGAGAGCCTCCATTGAAAACAACTTCCACACACTCTACTCACTCTTTCTTGACCAACTCAAGATGAACTCTTTCAATGCAATGGTCTGCCGGGAAACACTCAGAAATATCAAGGTGAACAGAGGCTGATCAACAGGATAATATATAGTTGTGTTGCTGTCATAATGTTGAGCTATACAAAAACTAAGAATATAATGTTAAAAATGTTTCTTTTTGTTTATTAATGCAGGTACTTCTAAGAGCTGACAAGTCTATAGCCAACTTCTCGGACAAATCCTTGCTGAAGAACCTTGGCCACTGGCTGGGTATGCTCAGCTTAGGCAAAAACAAACCAATACTCCACACAGATATTGACATGAAATCCTTGCTGATTGAATCCTACAATAAAGGCTTACAGGTAAATTTGTGATCATTATACCAGAAGAACATGATATACCTGCAATAGTAGTGTTTTATGTACTAATTATGTTATGTTTTATTAATTTGAACAAAATACCTGTAATGATTTCATCAACTGGTGTTAATATATATGTGTTCCCTAACAGGAGATGCAGTATGTGATTCCCTTCGTTGCCAAGGTGATGGAGTCCTGTGCCAAAAGCCGAGTGTTCAAGTCCCCCAACCCTTGGACCATAGCTATTATGAATGTTTTGGCAGAACTCCACAAGGAACCAGAAATGAAATTACATCTTAAGTTTGAGATAGAAGTACTCTGCAACAAGCTGGAAATCAATCTTGATGTGAGTTCTTGTTAATGATTAAATGAAGACAATGTATGTATGTAAACATCTTGTCTTGACTACCCTCCACTACTCTTCCCTAATGGTGATGTCAGCCTGGTTCATATATATATATAGAAACTTATCACCTATGGAATAGAGCCAGAATAATGATAGTGTTGTATTTGTTCCCTCAGGATCTGAAGCCGGGCAACGTACTCAATGACAGGGAACGTATTGCTCGTCTTAAGCCTCAACTCTCTCAGCCTGGAGGTTCTAAGAGAGCAGAATCTACACCTCTGTTCCCGGCACTCCCAGTCTTCGCTTCAGCTTCTTTCATGCGTAAGGATAAAGTCTTTATTTATTGATGAATTTGTCTCAACTTGTAAATTGTAACCACTCCGTTACACATATTTTCAAAATTTTTTTTGGAATGACTATATTCAATGAACACATCCAGTAAATATAGTGCATGATTATTGAGGCTTTTTTTTTTTTTATCAATAACCACTTAATTTCAATGTGTTGTTATGGCATTTATTTACTTATTTTCTAGCAAAGACAAGTTGGTCTCAAGCAGTCCCGCCGGGTGTAATGGTGGACACAAGCACGGCCAGTGTCCAGAGCTCTTCAGTTGGTGCCACCCCCACCCCACCCACTGTGCTGCCCACCCACCCCTCCACCACTCCAACCCCCATCCAGCCCCAACAACCGCCTGCCTCAGAACCTCGCTTTATTTACTCAGATATTAGTGTTGCCTCCCTGAGAGGCTTGGAACCTCACATATCTGTATCCGTACCTCAGGTGAGTCAGAGCTGAAAGTTCTGCCAGTATAAGAAATGTGAAATGATGAATGCTAGTTGTTTTTGAAAAGATTTAGAAATATCAAGTCCAATCTTTTCTGATGCCAATTCCTTGGAACTCCCTCAAGGGTGTGGCCAAGGCAGAAAAGTCTCCAATTGTTTCTTTATACTCTCCACTCTTACATGATCCATCCTCAACCTCCCATATCTGTTCTCCTTCAGGTATTCCAACAGTTGTTCCATTTTATATTGTTCTTTGTTTCACATTCTCACCATCACCTCCACCTTTGTATCCTTCTCATCTCATTTCCTAACTATTCCTCTACATGAATCAACCATATGAAGAGGCTGCGTTGGACCACTTCTTCCACTCCACAACTTGTTCCTTCATCTTAACTGACATACCAAACCTTCCATATACACTTGTTGCTTCCACTATAGAATTTATCCACACTACAAGTATCTCCCAAATAAATCTCCACCCTCATAGTATAAAATCACTGTCTCTCCCAGTCATTTAAGATGGGAAAGGCCTAGTCTGTTGCTTAGGAAAGGATGGACTTCTTATTTTCTACTTTAACCTTTCTCAATACACAAGGTTTGTCTTTACACACCAGCAATGGAAAACACGCCTCTGTTTCACCTCATTGATTACGATACTACCACTGCACAAAGTAGAAATACTGTAAAACTATTGTGTAAAGTTTCTTCTTCAGGTTTGTGGTGTGGCAACCAATGCACAATTAAAGCAGCTAGTTCGTCATGCTGTTGAGCTGGCCGTCCAGGAGATTGTTGCAGCAGTCATTGAGCGCAGCATCAAGATAGCCATCACAACTGCTGAACATATTATTAAGAAAGACTTTGCGCTGGATCCAGATGAGTCAAGGATGCGAGCTGCCACCCATCACATGGTACGCAACCTGACGGCAGCCATGGCCATGATCACTTGCCGAGATTACCTGGCCACCAACATCACCAAGAGTATCAAGCAGGGATTGATGCAGGCCTTCTCCCGTGTAAGTAATCTTTTATCCTACCAACCTTCCCCACCTTCCCTCCTAATCTATCCAGTGTGGTAAAAATAGTATTACAGTGATAACTTGCATTCAAAATAGGATTGGCTGAATCATAACGGTATATGATGAAAAGAATGACACTAAACATAGGCTGAAAATGGCATAGTAATTTTAACAGGGATTGAAGATCAGATAACTAGGACCTGATTAAAAGTGAGTAATCTGTGAGGTACCTGTGATGTCAATGGATGTGTGGAAGATATGGTATTGCATGTAAGGTAGAGGGAATTAATTGAAAGATGCAGGTGCCCTCCTGTATGTGTTAGCGCGTGTGTGCGCCTTGAGTGGCTCATACAGGTGACCGGTAATGGTCTACGCCACACCCTGAGGAGCAAATAGGGGAAGGTATATGATATTGTATTATGAGAGCAGCTTTGTTGGGAATTGTCAATTGGCAAGACCTTGAAGAAACTATAAAGGACCTGTATGGAAGAATGGAGGTGATAATAGAAGTGTTATGTCATGGCTAACCCCCTTTAGGTAGATAACAGCCTGGTAAATAATTAGGTAGATAGATAAAAGACAATATAAAGCCAAGGGTTGTGAGGCTCATGTCAGTTTAGTTTTATATGATAATTGTCTAGCTGCCTTTATGCAAGCAACAAGTTATATTTAATTTATTTTATTATTTCTATTTATTTATTTTATTTATTTTTTCTTCTATTTATTTATTTATTTATTTATTTATATTTTTTTCAGGCTAATCCTCAACAGCTGCCACAGCCTGTGGAACAAATGGAGCAGCTTGCTGCTGCCATTGCACAGGAGAATGTTGGCATTGCTTGTGCCTTCATCCAAAAGAATGCTGCTGAAAAAGCTGTAAATGAAATGGACAAGAGATTGTCACAGGTATCTCATAAAACTTCTGTTTTAGTAATATTTATTGTACATACGTAAGCTGTAAGGAATGCGCTTTTAATGTTTGTGGCTATTAAAGGAAAGTCATGAAAGTGCTAATGCTACCTAATTGTTTGAATGGAAATACAGCCTTACCAGGTAGTTTGATTATTATGAAACACCATAAAAGCAGACAGGTGCAATGATAGCTGAATCATGGCAACTGTTTGCTTTCCCATGCCCTTTATGTGTATTTTGAACCAATGAATACTAAGGGATTTGTAATGCTACTGTTATTAAATTGCTTACCAGACCAATACAATAAGCCAGGTACTGTGAAAAAAAATTGCTGCTTTGCTTTGTTAAATTGCTACAGGACACATGTAGATAATTATCCACTACATCTAAAGCAAAATAGTTTAATTTGTACATCACACAATTATTTTCCTCTCCAGGAATATGAGGCTCGCAAAGTGGCTCGAACAGAAGGACGCCGCTATTGTGATCCAATGATCCTCACTTATCAAGCTGAACGGATGCCTGAGCAGATACGCCTCAAAGTGGGTGGCATCACCCCTCCACAGATGGCTGTATATGAAGAATTTGCTCGTAACATCCCAGGCTTCCTACCTATTACAGATCAGGACACAGTGTTTTTGGCCAAGCCAGTGCCTATCAGCTCGGTAAGATCTTCATGTGATTTTGTTCTTTTATCCCAATGGGTATGAAATCAGACTTTCATAGTAACTTTGTTTGCATTAGAAATCATGCTGAAATCTCAAAATTATTTAACAGCAACAACAACAACAGCAACAACAACAACAGCAGCAACAGCAGCAGCAGCAACAGCAGCAGCATCAACAGCAGCAGCAACAACAGCAGCAGCAACAACAACAGCATCAACAGCAACAGCAGCAGCAACAGCAACAACAACAGCAAGGATCTCATACACAACAGCAGGCCTTTGGAAATGAGGAAGCAACTGCCTTTCTTGTGCTGACAGAAAGAATCAGTGCTGAGCTGGAACACACCATCCAGACCTTCACCACCTTGGCTCCCAGCTCCCCCCTGCTGCCCATGCTTCACTCACTTCGAGAGGGTTTGCTGCTCACCCGCACCAACAGAGATGTCCATACTGCTCAAGCACTCCTGAGGAAGGTTGGTGTCCCATTCATTGTATTTATTGTGTGGTAATTATTTTGTTAAATACTGGAAATGAGCTATGATTATGCTTTCTTATTTCCAAGTCTATAACCAACACATTTAACTTTAAGATTATAGACAGTCTCAGCTTTTTTTTTTTTTTTTTTTTTTTTTTTTTTTTTTTTTTTTTTTTTTTTTTTTTTTTTTTTTTTTTTTTTTTTTTTTTTTTTTTTTTTTTTCTTCTTCTTCTTCTTCTTCTTCTTCTTCTTCTTCTTCTTCTTCTTCTTCTTCTTCTTCTTCTTCTTCTTCTTCTTCTCCCCCCCAAAACATTCCAGTGGCTAGCTAAAACGAGTAACATGTTATTGAAAGTATGTTATTGCAAGTATGTGTATGTGAATCATCCTTGGCAACATGTACAATTTTATAACTTGACAGTGTGTGGATAACCTGATTGAGGGAGCACGAGAGTTGCCAAGTGAACCCGAGCTTAACCAACTGGCACTACGCTTCAGAGACTGCCACCTCATAGTGCTCAAGGCCATGGCTGACCACCGCTGTTATGGTGTGGGTTGGACCTCCAAAAATATTACCAAGTGAGTTGGTCATAGGGATGTAGAGATAAAAGAAGTATTAACTTTTACCTATTGAAACTTTTTTGTTCAGTTTATGTTTGTATGGTAGTGTAAAATCATTATCGTCATGTATGTTGATTAGTTATAACACATTTGTTTTGCAGTATTATGACTCTATTATCTTCTCATATATATTGATTTTTCTCAACCCTCATAGATTGTAAATAAATCGTCTACTTTCCTTGCAGGTGTTGGACAGAGGGTCGGGATGAAGTGAAGTACAATCTGGATGTGGTGGACTGGCTCATCCGTTCCAGTCTACTCAACCATCAGATGCTGGATGAGCACCTTGCACGCACCCTGGATGACCCTCGGATGCACTCCTACTTCCCCTCCCTCTTTGTGATGCAGCTAGTCCAGGTGGGTGGAGTTACATTATGCCTTCAGTTTGTTCAGCATGCAACTCATTTAGGTGTAAAATATCACATATCACATATCCCTAAGTAGAGTGAAAGGTCTGTATTGGAGTCAATTGAAGTAGCATGGTGAGGAGAGAGATGACGTGCTGGTGATATCTTAGACCTGAAGTAATATTAAGTAGCTGAGTATATTATTGGGAGACTATTTGAGGCTTATTTGTGGAGGAGTTCAATCCATGAACTGTAGTATAGATGAAGCTAAATTATCTTATGGTGTGGCTGTAAAGGAGAAATAAAAGCACAGTACACACTGGGAACCTATCGGGTAAGTGAGAGTATATGTGTATATGTGCATGGGTGTGGATATGTGTGCATTGTCATGTCTACCTCCAATTTGGGGGATAACAGCCTGGTATATACATAGATATCGTTACCTCCCCCTCCATACATATACACACACACACACAGTTTTACCCATAGATTGGGCAATAATGAGCTCTAAGCTCACTTTGGGAAGATAGTAGCTGGCGATCTCGAGTCCAACATGTGATTACTCAAAATAGATAAAAACTAGAGAGAATACAAATGGCTGCAATATAAATGGCATCAAGTTTAAAAGGAATTGATTGATTCTGAAGAAAGACTGAAAAGGAACTTACCAATGTTATAACGGAGAAAGAGATTATATGATAACAATATATAGTTTGATGAAGGGTTAAGGATTGTTAGGCAAAAATGACTTCTTAGTATAGAATAAGAGAAAGGGAAGGGGACATGAAAAAGAAAAAAGGAGAAACCAAATGCTGGAAAAAATACAGAAAAGTATAATTTTCCTTATAGAGCAAGTGAAATTGGAATGCTCCACAACTTTAGTTACATTTGCTAAAAAGTTATGGAGACAGGACAGTATAAACATTGCTCATTTCATGTATTAGAACTAGCTAAACACACACACAAAAATTGTGGTTATCCTGTTATCTTAATGTTTTTTCTTTTCCTATAGATGTATCTTATAGATGACCCAAGCAACAGTGTGTTGAGCGAGACTGACTTGCAGCAAACACTGGAGGCTCTAGTACGTCTGTGCCACTCCAGGCAGGCTCCTGAGGGCCTTATTGCTCTCATCGAAGCTCTCCGCATGAAGCATGACTTGTTGACTGGGGAGCGCATAGCTGGGAGCAACAGTCTCAGCAACTTAAATAATCCAATATCTGCTGGGCCAAGTCTTCACTTCCATTCTGGAGTGACACAAGCCAGGGACTTCCAGGACCCCCCAGCTTTGCAGGAAAAGACAGAGGTGCTGTTGCGAGAGTGGATCAACATGTACCACTCGCCCTCAGCTGGCCAGGGATCATCATCAGCCTTCCAGCATTTTGTAAAGCAGATGAATCTTCATGGTATTCTAAAGACAGATGATCTCATTACTAGGTAAACACTTCTAGATTGTTACAGTTCTATACTCTTTATGTGTATAAGTTATCTTTATCTTTATACTATACAAGTTATTTAAACAGTGATAAAAACTTGGAGGAATAGAAATAAGTGCATAATGCCTAATAAATATGGCACATAAATAAAACTTTTTAACAATTTTCATAAAAAGTTTATAATATGGAATATGCAAGTGGAAGAATTTTTTGTAATGTTCATTTTTTTTTTGTGTATGCATATACATTTTACAGACTTGGTGGCAATTTTATTAATTTTCTGTTCTTATTTTAACAAAGCATCAATTACCATGATTGATAACCATCCATTATTTATGTCCATTATTTTCAGATTTTTTAGGATATGCATCAGTATGTGTCGTGACCTTTGCGTCCGTTCCATCCTGGAGCAAGGGCAAGGCCCCTCACCCACCTATGTACGCAGCAAATGCTTCCAAAACTTAGATGCATTTGTGCGGCTCATTGCCTTATTAGTCAAGCACTCAGGAGAAGCAACCAACCCTACAACAAAAATAAACTTGCTTAATAAGGTATAGGAAACTAATTATGTTATAATGTAATATTGTTTTACATTATCTGATAGTCAGCTGAACATCTAATGTGAATGTGAATGTCATTTATATAGTCAGATGAGAATGTTGGCTTAACATTGATTCCTTTATTGCAGGTATTGGGCCTTGTTTGTGGAATCATGATTCATGACATTGAATCCAACAGTACTGACTTCCAGCAGCTGCCATATCACCGTATCCTTATTATGCTATTCCTGGAACTGAACGCTCCAGAGGCAATCCTTGAGTCAATCAATCTTCCGGTATGTGAAGTAAGCTCTTATCATTGATGTCATTTTTTAACAACTTATATATACTTATACAACTATAACTTTTGTGCACATGAGAGGTAGCATCCAAAAAAGAAGCAGAAATATAACAACAAAACCCTCTAAAGAATTGGATGAAAATTTAACAATACCTTTACATTCCATGCTTTATTCTGCTTTTCTCACTTTCCTATTACTGGAACATCTTGAAGTGGAGAGTATCTTGACACTTCAAGGATCAAGTTGATCACACACTTTTTTGGAAGTATCCTACTGTGCATTTTAGGGAGAAGCCTTAAGACTAGTAAAGTAAGAAGAAAGTACAAGTGTCACATCACACTCATACACACACACTTGCTCACTCACTCTCACTGATCCTGTGGTTTATTGGTTAACGTCCCCACCTGTCACCTAGTAAGGTGTGAGTTTAAACCTTGCTCAGATCATTAAGGATTTTTCACTGACCGGGAGTGGTTACTGTTCCCCTTCAGCAAGGGGATGGGGGCTAGTGATGTGTGAAAGGTCTCGACCTTACCCATAGATTCGTCTATGAGCTCCGAGCTCTTTTGGGGAGGATAATGGCTGATGATCAGGTGTCCAGCATGTAATCCTCCAGACCAGACCATGGTGAATAACACACAGACACACTGCTTTAAAGCTTGGTGGATGCCATCACGGCCTGTCACTCTGAGGTTCACACCTCGCTCAAGATACAAAGTTTTCATTGATGATCAAGCCGTTACTGTCATTGAGGAAGAGGATGGGGTGTGTGATGTGTGAAAGGTCACAGTTATACTCATAGATTGGGCTGTAATGAGCTGTATGCTCTCTCTGGGAGGGTAATGGCTGGTGATCACAAATCCAGCGCGTAATCCTCAAGGCTGTGGTGAATTACACATACACACTCGCCAACAGTTTGGGCTAATGATGAAATGACACTACATCATGGACATTAACAGTTCATACAATGTCTGGATTTAGGAGCAGTACTTGAAAAATAATTTGCAGGATGGGTCAGATTCATAATGCTATTTTTCACCCTCTCTACTACTATTCTTTCCTTCTCCCTTGCTTAACATACAAAACCTTCATATATGCTCTCATTACAGTCATCATTATTTGTGTTCTTGAACACTTCCAAAGATCTGCATTTAAAGTCTTCAGCTTCTCCCTATTATATGTAAGCATTTTCCTAGTGTATAATCCTCTCTAGCATTGTCATCAGAAAAGATGACAGTATTAGAAGAAAGAATACAAATGCTGAAAGATCTCCATTCTACATCAAAAGGAAAGAGTGAGTGGACTGTAGCTGGCTTGGTGACTCGTGAGGAGAGTTGCCTGATGCAGTTCTTTGTTGTTATTGTGATTGGTTGCCTGATAGAGATTGAGGTGGAGCAATAGATTTGTATGAGAATGGAATGTGAGTTTAAAGCTGTTTAGCCTTTGCTTCAGAGCAATGCATCACTGCGTGGCTGTTTGAGCAAGTGGTGGCAAGAGACATGTGTCATCAGATTTAAGGGGTGAACCTCAACCACTTGATCAACACAACCACTACACCATCTGAAGTCACTTTGTTCAACTTTAGTTCAGTACTTGTTTTATGAATTATTTGATT
Source organism: Cancer borealis (assembly GCA_036785275.1). Lineage (NCBI taxonomy): Eukaryota > Metazoa > Arthropoda > Malacostraca > Decapoda > Cancridae > Cancer > Cancer borealis. The sequence goes on from JAXIVD010002438.1 coordinate 55,020, forward strand.
ATAGTTCTTCCACTAAGCAGACCATCTTCTTTATAGATTTTATAATTTTTACCCTTATGCAGTGTGGCACAATTATACACTAATGCCAGTTATTTTTCTACACGCTCACCACCTTTTTTGTGCAGTTATGATGGAATCTTGTACATCCCAGTTGACTTTCCACATTGTTATTTTCTCAAGAGTCGGAACTTGTATTTTAGACACATAATTCCCTTTCTGACCCTTCATGTACAGTCTTTTACAATACAGATGATACTACTAATTCTGCTATTATGAACGGTTTTTATTAATAATATAAAAATAATTTATTTGATAAAGATGCTGCAAGGCATGCTGAGGAATGTGTTTAATCATCCAAGGCTCGCTCCAAAATAATTGTGAATAAGTTATTTTTCTCCTTTATAACTATCTGACGTCTTCCTTCTCTCTCGACTCCATCATAACACATTTTACATATCTCCCCTAATTCTTACATATATACATTAGGTCTTTAACATCACTACGTACTATACCTATTAACTGTATCTTCTGTAAGTAAACAAGCCTTGCCATATTTCATGTAACCAATTTTAACCTTACCAATCTTGATAAATGTGAAGAGATGCTCCCTGCTTGCATCAACCTTGACTGTCAGGCTCCTACACTAAGGTCTCACATATGATGTTATTTGGGTAGTTTTACTTCTACATCATACATGCAGCATCTATTTAGAGGTTAGGAGGTTATGAAGTGAAACTAGATTTATTTTAGAAATGCCTTTCATCACTGGTTTTATAGAGGGTTAAGAGAGGACTTTTTAATTGACTCAATTACCCATACATATTGTTTTTTCATATTTGCTGTTCCATGTTTTGATTCAGGCATTTGTTATGCTCCTTAATTATGTTATGGAGGTGTAAATCGTATTTTCAGAGACACATGGGGCCTCTCCACTTTCATCCCTAACTTACACTATCTTGTCATGTAGAAGTGCTTTGTTATTAATTGTGGCAGACCATCTCTTGCACCATTCCATTAATGAGGAATTTATAAGTTAATAGGATTCTTGTCCCCTATTTTCATATGGAGTAGTACTGACTAGATATTCAACAATATCCAAATTGAACACGAGGCTACTTACAAGTGTCATTGCTGAGATTAACCTTATCTGAATTTTAAATGTCATTTTCTAAATTGTATGCTGTACTCTCCGGTAGCTGATGGTAATAGACTGAATAGTCTGAAAAAGTAGCCATCCTCAACCTCATCACCTGGCTACTATCTCTGGGAACAAATGTAAAAGTGCACCCATTGCATTATGGGACATTCATGATATAGGTGCGAGGAAGATGCAGTACCGGTCAATGTTAGGGTACTTCACAATGTTCTGGGTACCCAGCATTCAGTAACTTTCAAGTTGTGGTTGGCTGAGACTAACATACCCCTAGGGGAGTTACTGCTGCATTGGGAAAAGTCGGGTTTTAATGATCTTTATACACAGCTAAGATTCCCTTAAAGTGGGTTGCTCCATCCCTTTTTGTCACGTTTTACAATCTGCAAGAAATAAAGTAGTAGTGTTCTATTGTTGCAGCCGCCATCACAGGACTGCCTCAGGATTATTTGAGACATGAAAAACATCTTAGAATGCATATAACAGTTGTGTGCTAAACCATGTTGATGTACAGCCGTTTACATGTTGAACAACCTAACTAGCAGTTTCACAGCATAGTCTCCTTCTTTATTAGTGACTCCAATGTAATCCCATCCATTCTAGGTGACTCCTTTAGAGTTTACAACCCTTTATATGTATCGGTTTCTTTTCATTCCTCAAAACTTTGATTCCGACTCCCCAGAATTTACAATTAGTTTCCCTCAATTCTCAACACACATTGAATGGCCCAACCCCACATATCCTAACTATCCTTGTTTCCTAAGCAGTTTGTTGTAATTCCATCTCATTGGTAACTTTACACACTTTATTTACATCAATACTTATCACCCCTTATAAGTCAGGTTATTGTCCTTTACTTGAACTGCTTTAAGCCACCTCTACCTCTTTTGCATCACATATTTTCCCTCATTTACCATTTACGTCCCTTAATTACTTGTTTGATGAAATTATTACAGATAGCCAGTGCTTGTTTACCTTTAATGATTCGGAAAAGTAGGTTGTATTCCACTCCCCCTCCTCATACAGTATGGATTGTAGCTTTCATGCTCCACTATAGATGTTTGGGTATATTTGGAGGCCAGTTTGGAGCTTCACCATGAAGCAAAACAGGAAGTGGTGTTGTTCACTTATGTAGAGAAAGCTTACAATGAAATGTGGAGGTATGGGTAACCTTGAGTTAGGAAGTAACCTTTCCTTGTCCATGTAGTTGTTCATATGAAATTACGTCTTCTGGAATGGGTAGGTACTGTCATCTTTTGTTTCTTCACACATTAGAAGGGTGCCCAGTAGGGCAGTGCTGTTTAATGAGGCCTTTGGTAGTATGGGCAAGTCTTTCCTTGCAAATCTGATTTACATTTTATGTGGGTGATTTCTCAAAGTCCTATGCTTTTTTCTGCAGGCTGTGGTCTAGAATCATATAATTTTAGCGCTTGTCTAGTCAAATGGGAAGATTCCCATTAGTTTTGCTTCTTGTCTAAAAATTATTACTATTTTTCTCAGCCTCACCTGTCTGGCAGACATGCTTTTTTGGGGATGGTTTTGACTAGTTTCTACTGGTTGTATTGTCTGCAAGACCTGCTGGATATCTGTACATGTGTCTCTTCACATGCTATCCCAACTCTCCTGGGGAGCTAACTCTATTATTCTACTCCTCTGCCTGTACTGCTTTTTAATGCTTACGGTTATGGTTAATAACTTTATGCTCTGTAATTCTCACCTCGTATTTTCTTAATTCATCATGCTGGTGCCCAGCTGGTAACGGGTGTTTATTGGTCACTCCCCATTTCTAGACACCATGTTGAATCAGGAATATTGCCTTGCCCTAAACTGACCGTTGTTGATTGCCTATCTTAGGTACAGGCCATGAAGTCTTACAGGTACTTTTATTGCCTTGTCTGATGCTTCCCCCAATCGTGTCTTCTCAGCCCATCATAGAAGTCCACAGCCTTTCAGTTTTTGAGAAAGCTGCTTGACCAAGTGTCCCTTCCCTGTCCTGCCATTGCAGCAACACGACTTCTATATGTGGCACCATGGGAGCTCCCAGCAGTGTACTTGGGATGGTCACTGCTATCAAGTAAGGCAGATATTCCAGGGCATGTTACCATTGAATCATGCATCCCAGCATGAGGGCTGCACACCAGCTGATGGATTAACGTCTGATGTTGGCGTTGGCTTTGGAGCCTTTCCCCACCAAGATATTTACTGGTGTGGCAGTGTCCTTCCATACACCTCGGTTTTATCACAGAGTTGTTTGCAATCTTACTAACTCTGTATACTATATCTGGTGGCAGTGTGAAGTTTAGTGATATTTTCTGACTACACTATGGTTCTGTTATTACCTGAAAACAGTAATAATTTCCGTCCCTTGTCTTAGATATATAAATGTGGTTGATTATATACTATAGACATGGGCATCAAGTTGCATTTTGGTGCGTTCCTGCCCCTGTGCCTGTCAAGCAGAGGGATTGGCTAAAGCCTCCACATACTCTGCCCTCTGCCTACCTCCTTCCCCCAAAGGTTTTATTCCCCTTCATTTGATTTGCAATCGATGCCATTTGGTATAATAGAAGGAGGATCTGGTGGCCACTACCAAGATGAACAAATCATATACATATTGTTAGCATCTTGACACGTGTAAGTACAAGGAAGTCGGACTATCATAAGACCATTTTGGCCCATCTTTGGACCGGGCACATTTACCTCACTAAAGGTTAAAACATTTGTAGGGGATTTCAGTCCTTGTGTTATGACAGCCTCATCACCCTCACTATAATGCTTGCTAGTCAAGTGCTTCAGTTTGGGGTGTTAGTCTTTGAATTTTGCAAGCATAGAGATCATCTAGAGTCTCTTGTTAGAAAAATATTCTGCCATTATTCAGTGCCTCCAGTGTAAAGATTGCTTCTAATGAAATAAATGTGTGAAGTGCACCAAATTTTTCTTAGATTATATTTAAATTTAACATGTGAGATCTCAGAGAGTGATACCTTCCCTGGTGGATACGAGTCCCTCCCTCCATCTGTCTCTCTCTCCCTCTGTCTTTGTCTCTCTCCCTCTGTCTCTGTCTCTCTCCCTCTGTCTCTGTCTCTCTCTCTCTCTCCCTCCGTCTCTGTCTCTCTCCCTCCGTCTCTGTCTCTCTCTCCCTCCGTCTCTGTCTCTCTCTCCCTCCGTCTGTGTCTCTCTCCCTCCATCTCTGTCTCTCTCCCTCCATCTCTGTCTCTCTCTCCCTCCATCTCTGTCTCTCCCTCCGTCTGTCTCTCTCCCTCCGTCTCTGTCTCTCTCTCCCTCCGTCTCTGTCTCTCTCTCCCTCCGTCTCTGTCTCTCTCTCCCTCCGTCTCTGTCTCTGTCTCTCCCTCCATCTGTGTGTCTCTCTCTCCCTCCATCTCTCTCTCTCTCTCCCTCCGTCACTCTCTCTCCCTCCGTCTCTGTCTCTCTCTCCCTCCGTCTCTGTCTCTCTCTCCCTCCGTCTTTTGTCTTTCTCCCTCCGTCTCTGTCTCTCTCCCTCCGTCTGTGTCTCTCTCTCTCCCTCCGTTTGTGTCTCTCTCTCTCCCTCCGTTTGTGTCTCTCTCTCTCTCTCTCTCTCTCTCCATCTCAGTCTCTCTCTACCCGTCTCTGTCTCTCTCTGTCCGTCTGTCTCTCTCTCTGTCCGTCTGTCTCTCTCTCTCCGTCTGTCTCTCTCTCTCCGTCTGTCTCTCTCTCTGTCCGTCCATCTCTCTCTCTGTCCGTCCGTCTCTCTCTCTGTCCGTCCGTCTCTCCTCTCTGTCCGCTGTCTCTCTCTCTCCCTCCCTCCATCTCTG